>JACXSJ010000857.1:0-96124 GCA_014851325.1 Pentalonia nigronervosa | reverse complement strand
GATTTTTAGATTGTTTTAATTTATTTATATATTACATCTCCCCAGATAATAACTTAGACCAACTGCAACAAAAGGTTTAAATTATGTTAAGCTTTTAAAACATTCATAATATTGCTATTTTTTAGTTCATGAAAATTAGTTAGCCTATTCATAACATATAGTTAAACAACGATAATAATAAAATTATAATGATAGTTATTTTTATAAACTTGATTTTATTTGGTGTTCACAAATTTCTTTCTATTACAAATTTACATAAAAAATAAAAATAATTCAAAATAACAATTATAAATAAAATGTATTTATTTCCATAGGAGGAACCTGTTGGAATGAGTGATCCTAAATCTAGTCCAAGCTTTTCTACGCAGCGGTCTGAAGTTGTTGAACTATTATCAGAAATGTCAGACTCAGACTCTAATCATAGTGATAAACAAAAAAGCCAATCTGATTCTTCATCTTCATCATCTTCATCATCCTCTTCATCTGAAGACGAAGAGGATAAAAAGAAAAAGATTCGTGACACTAGTTGTGATAGTGATTCGTCCTATAGTAGCCGTTCACATGCATCATCTAAACCAATAACAGACTTACACAAGAAATACTCAGCATTAGCAAAGTGTGAGAAAAAGGATCTCAAGAAATCATTAGTAAAACCTGCTAAATTAGTAGAGAGAAAATCTGTACCAGTGCTAGTAAAGAAAGAGGAACCAGTTGAAGAACCAGTTGCAAAAAAAAGGGGTCGAAAGAAGGGTCCGATCAAAATTCCTAAACCTCTTCTGCCATCAAAAATCAAGTCAAAACCTTTAATTTCATCAGATACAGAAGATGATGAACCACCTAAACCATTAAAGATAAGTGAAAAAAGAAGAGGTCGACCACCAGGTAAAAAGTTAAAAATGGTATCAGCTAGCAGTGAATCAGAAGAATGGACTGATAGTAGCCGAAAAAGTAAAAAAAAAGATTCCGAAAAGAAGTCTTCACATTCAGTAAAGAAAACACCGTCCTGGGAAAAAAACCAACCTCAAAAACCTGTAGCTCGAGTCAGTGCTGCTCTGCGTCCACAACGTTCTATTTCGAGTAGTGCAGATTCAGACTCCTCTGATGTAGAATGTAGACCACCACCCATGTCAACAGCTACTGAAAGTCCACCCAAACTTGATGTAGAGGGAATCAAAGTGCAAGATAAGAAAAAAAATGATACTTTAAGAAAATTGTTTATAACTCGACGTGAAGACGGTGGGGCCAAAAGTGGTGGAAAATCTAAAGGTGGTAAAGGTGGCAAAGGTGGAGTTATCATAATTGATAACAATGAAGCAATGCGCAATGACAACGAACGTGTTATATCGCCTGTACCAGTCATTCCACTTATGCCTAAAGAACCTGAAGGCCTAAAGACTTTAAAATTATCTGTGATATGTAAAATACCATTAAGTAAATTGCCATCTAATTTAAATTACTTGGTGAAACCGGCAAGATCTGAAGAGCTGAGAACCTGTGCTGATTTGGCAAATACAAGGCAAGATGAAAAAAAACAAAAGCATAGACATCATAAACATCATCACAAAGGCAGTCCATCACAAATCACTTCAGGATCAGAAAAATCTAAATCCAATGAATCTCCAGCGAACACTGCTCCGCCTACTCAGCCTCTTCTTCAACAGCCTTCTTCTGATGGCTATTCCAAAGGCATGATGGACAATGTTAACGTATGGCGTAAGCCAACATCTGTTTGTGCTGTAATACCAGAAGCAAAAGTTAAACCCCTTGAGCATAGGTAATTTTTATTATTTTTTATTGTTTTAAAATTGGTAAGATGTAATTAATTTAAATGTTATTAAATATGTATATTTTAAATTTTAGTACCATGTCATACTTGCAACGCCCAGCTGCCACCAGCGGTATGATTCACGGCCCTTATGAAGAATCATCTGAAGACGAAGATGGTGGACCCCCTCCTTTCCTTCCTTTTAGTAACACCGCTGTTCAAATAATGGATCCTCGGTATAAACGTTCACTGGAACTAGATCAATACTCTCCTAATGCATCTAAAAGACGAAAATTTCACAATCCAACCGGGTCAGCAACACTAGGAAGATATGCTACAGGAATAGTAAGTAGATTTAAACACTGTTACAAATCAAATATGTATAAATTAACCGCTGATACTTTTCTATATTGGTCAGAAGACTACAATTCTTTTTAAAATTATGTGAATTTGTTTTTAAGTATTTAACTTAATGTGTGTTATAGTATGATTGATACTATATAGTTACTATTACGTATGAAAACATTTGACATCATTTATTTACATATACAGTATTTCCAAAATTATTATACATATTGTATACTATTACACTCGTACATCATAAGTTATATTCACAAAATAAAAAAATACTCCAATAAATTTCTTATACAATATATTTTATATATTTTAATCAAGAGTATTTAATCATTTTTTGAGTTTGAAAACAAATGGCAATTAAATAAACATTCAAATAAATATAACTTGAAAGTTGTAAACTAGAGTGCGCTATTAGGTACAAGTTCAACTTTAAATTAAAAGAAACATTCAGTTTTTCATGTAGTATTGAGGTTTGTAGCCAATTCACAATTGTTTTATACTCTTATATCATAAGTTAAAAGTTAATAACCTACATTTTTTTCCTCGTTGACTGCTTTATATAATAATAATTCATTGTTTTCAAACAGGGTGACGGATTAATAAATGATATATTGGTGGACCGCATGCATGAAGTTCCTGTACAACCTCCTCCCAGACAACCATCGTGGCGCATGCAATCTATGCATCACCAGTATCCTCCAAGGAAAAGATTCTTCTCATACTTTGTAACCGATTTATATCCTGAAAACAAGTAAGATCACCTGAGAAATATTTACCTAAATTATTATTTACAATGTTGTTTATTTTTTTATTTTTAGTATGCACCAAGAGGTCCCGTTGAAGGAGGCACAAGCATTGACCAAATTAGCAGAGTACGAGCCTGATCCTATTACTCAAGAAATGAAATATTTGGACGGGATTTTGTGTTTTGTACTTAGCGGGCATTTGATGGAGAATGATGGGACTAGAGAAAGAGCAGTGCTCAAGATTTATAATGACACTGTTGACTTAATTAAGTAAGTATTAAAAATTGTAATTTAATTTTCTTCTTTTTAACATAATTTTTATGTTTTTCTGATATTTTTGTAGAGTTATTTGGTCAAAAATCTACAATTACCGTGCAGATTGTGATCACGAGGAGTTAGATGAAATATTTGAAATGGCTGATAATCCAGAAAGGGATAATAGGCTGTTAATACTTTGGTAAGTACATGTTACATATTCAAAGTAATTTGATTTTTTTCATATAAACTAATAAGTTACTAACTATTTGTTACAGGATGAGATGTCTTAGCTTCTTGCGATTGAAATTGTTTAAACTACTTGTATACCAAAATAGACAGAATTTCAAGACTGTTCAGCAACATTTCCTCAAGGTAAGCCTTTTTATTTGAGGTATTTGCATTTGTGTATGGTTCTAACTAACATGTTTGACTAGAATGTGGGTTCAAGTCCCATTTCACCTTCTCCATCACCAGCCAGTTCTGTGGAGAGTCACTCGTCAGGATACTGTAGTAGTAGTATCACGCCCAGTGGTGGAGCCGCACCATCTGGGGGTGCGGCAGGTATGATCGGCGTTCCAATTTCTGTGCACAATGCTATTCATTCACAACACATATTATATTGTCATTTGGCAGCAGCACATGAAATGTGGCAACGTGCTGATCTTTTAGTCATGCGAGGGAAACATACACGTAAGATAAAAAGGATTACTATTTAGAGTAATTTTAGAGTATTTACACTACAAACTAAATTGTTTCCTTGTTTTGTGTTATAGAATTCTTTGTTGAGATGGACCGACATTGTGGACCTCTGACATTGCATAGTACTGGCCATGATCTCACACTGTATGCTCGCATTGCCATTTCCCGCATGAGATGTGAGTTTAACATAAAAAATTACCTTCCATGATATTAGATGAATACCTCGGAAGCTAAGTCATCGCACACATAAAAAAGTACACACCGTACAGTCTTGTCGCATTTCGTCATCGTCTTGGGCTTCATTGTAACGAGGAATTTAATTTCTGTTTTTCTGTAAATCATATTTAAACTACACTTGTAGGTTATAACATTATAATATATTATATCTTGTATATAATTCATGTACAGCTACTTCTTAATCTCTTCAGTATATTCTGTGTATTTTTTTTTTAAATCTTTTAACTTTGAAAGATAAATTGTTATATTTTGACATAAAATAATAAAATGAAAATAAAGTTATATTAATATATATTTATAATAAAAAAATTTATATATATATGTAAATCATATATGTAAAATATTAATTAAAATTTGGTTCTGAGCAAGACTCTTAATAACAGTCTTAAAAGCAAATTTTGGTTTGGGTATTTAACATGGGATTTTAAATATACGATTTATATTATTATTTTTATGTACCACATATATATACATTATTAACCTTGTAATCTTAATCTTTTGATGACATTAAGTTACATATTATTTTAACCTTGCAACTTATAAAAAAATACCAAAAAAAAAAAAATCTAATTAAATACTAAACAGTGTATCTGTTTTATGAATAATTATAATTTAAAAATTTAATATATCTATATATATATATATTTTTTTTTTTTATAATGAGTTATAAACATCTGATTAATTATGTTATATATTATATAACAATTATTAATAAGTTGTTTTGCATGTAAAACAAAAAAAAAAAATGTATAAAAAAAGAGTTGTATAATTAAAATAAAAAAATATATAATATGTATATAGTATATATTGTATAATGTATATATATTATATATATATATTAATATGTATATGTGGGAATTCATTCCTCGCTTAGTTAAATTTACCTGATTGTTGTATCCGAGATGCTGTTCTAACACTCGGTCAAACAGTCTAAATAATAAAAGAAATAATAATTCTTTTTGTTAATTTTAAGAGTTACCTTTGTGTGAAGTAAAATATGTATGTAGTAGCCAAATGTGTACAAAACGACACCGTTTAATTACTATAAAAATTTTTTGTTTTGATTTTCTAGGTGAAAGACTCATCTTTAGAGCATCGGTAGGGTTGATCAGTTATGTTGTCGTTTTTTGTCTTTTGAATGCATTAGGTCGTGCAAAAGATAAAGTGATAAATAATATTTTTTCTTCTATGATATCTAATATATTACTATATATATATAAAATAAATATTTATATAATACATATGTATTATACAATTATGAATGTGTATGAATACTAATTTTTAACTTTTCCCAATCAATTTTTTTCTAAAAACTATCTTAGAATGAGCTTTATGAGTTATTATCAATTATTAATATTATATATACAATTTAATTGCAAAAATTATATCATGTCAATATATATATATTTTATAAACTTTTCAGTGCTTACATAACTAGTAGTGTTATATTTGTAATATATATCTATACGTGGTCCAGAGATCTTTTCTTTTGTTAGTTTGCCAACATTTTCTCTGACCCGTGAATGTGACCAACAAATTCGTTCAATCGCCTTATATTGTTTTAAAACAAAGGTTTAGAAAGACTTATATTAATGCCACAAGTTAAAATTTGTTTCATTTACGTGATTAATAATTAAATTTTAATTATAGTCTCATCATTAGACTGTAACATTTTTTTTAGACAATATTTGTATAAAAGATACAAAAAAATTATAAACAAAACCAAAGTCTGAGTTATATTGCCTTAAAATGTAATAAATATATATGTGTATATTTATATATACATATATATATATATTCAAAATGAAATATATTTAGTGATGTATACATTTAGATTTAAAATAAATAAATAATAAAAATACTCATTCACCTACCTACCTAAAATCTATTCACCAAAAAAGATTTTAAATAAAAAATGTAATCCCATTTTTTCTTTGTTGTTTTGTTAGTGTTTAATTTATTATTATTATTATTATTATTTTTTTTTTGTTATATTATAATACAAACAAATAAACATTACCAATTTCCACATGTTTTAGTTTGTAATATTATATCATTATTATTATTATTATTATTATTTTTATTATTATTAGTCTTTTTTTTTATTTTAATAATTCCGTCACGCACACAAAATGATTAGTTGAATTTATTATTGTGTTATAAAAATAATTTTAGTCCGAACAGTATTTTTTTTTTTTTCGTGCGATTTAAATGCAATAATGTTATTACTATACTATACTATACTATTATTATTATTATTATTATTAAATATTGTGAATCCTGTCAATGCAATGCCAATGCTCACGAGTCGATCCCATTATCTTATTTTTTTTCTCCTTCCTGTCCTCCTCCTCCCCTTTTATATACCCTAAATACGGTCAACAATAAGAATTGTGAAAAAAAAAGATTGTTAATATAAAAAGAAAAAAACTGCAATGGATTATTAATTATTCTTATATGTAATATTATTATGTTAAGGATAGAAAAAATTATATTATTATTTACTATTTTTATGTTATACCTATAATTTATAAAATTTTAAAATTAAAAAAAAAAAAACTAAAACTTTTTGAAAAATATATAATATATATAAAAAAATAATTTTGTGTTGTCTTTTCTTGTGATACTTCCGTGTGCGACGGCAACACCTGCAGTTACCGCTAAAGAAAAGTTATACCCGTATATCAACACAAATTGGCGTACTGCCCTACACTCTATTCCAAAACAATTTTAAGTTTTGTTGTCGTGTTCTATATAAGCAAAGAGTATGTAGGTGCACGAAAAATGAAAAATTAACAACGAGATCGGACTTTGGACCTTTTAGCATTATTTTGGTAGCTTCACAACAGTGGCTATTGGTGATTATGAAGCTCGTGCGCGAACAGAGACCAATTTTCTGCTGCCAACAGATGCATATCTACAAATGGAATGGAGATGTGGATTAGCTGGTGGAGATTTTTAGACGTTGACGTCGCCCTGCAACGACGGTAAAATATGAATTTCAAAAATCGCTAGATCTGCAGATTTCCCCGACTGCGCGTAGCAGACCTTTCGAATTTCGTAATCAAAAGCTTGAACGAAGTAGGTTTGGATGTATTATAGCAGTGGCCAGTGGTCGTCGTCTGTCAACTTGTTGACAAACATGACAAATGTTTCGAAACATGTTCGCCGATTAATTACCTTTATGCACGCCTATACCTATTCATGTCACCATACTCGACCATGGGCGTAACTATGGTTCAAACTGCCGGAGAACCATCAAGAAATTAATGCAAGTTATGCAAATGATTAAAATATGCCGATATCAATAAAGTTACATTTTTTTATGTTTAATTAAATTTTGATCAATGCACTTCAAATTATAGCGATCAGTTTAATTTTTCTTGTAGGTTCTTGACATTTATTGGCTCTTCCATTCGTAGTTTTTGAAATGTCTGATTTGTTTATATCTTATTTCAAATTAATAACAAATTTATTATATTACCGTGTTAAAAGGTTAACAAGAATCTATTGAACACATTTTGAAATATGAAAATTGTTCATATTTTTTTCTTACTTTTGAAGCACGTGCGGTATAAAAAAAAAAAAGGCGGACTAGTAAGTAATGTTGTGCTGTGCATTAGTTGTCGTGTTATAGAAATTATAAAATTCTAGAAAAAAATCGAAAATTTCTTAGGCCTACAATTAGCTTAAAAATTGTCAAAATATTTTTAAAATTTTTTGATCTATAACAAATTATAATCTCAACATTTGTTGAAAATTTCAAACGTCTACAGTTATTTCTTTTTGAATTACATCAAAATAAAAAAAGTGTTCTCTGAGAAATCGAGTGAATATCTAATGTCTAATTTTAAATACTCATAAAAAATTTGTTTGACTTTGTTTTTAGTATATTTTTTTTTAGAAAGCTAAAAAAACTTATAAAAATCTTGTGTTGAATTTAAAAATCTTAGATTTAAATAGGAAAATTTTAATAAATTTTCTAATTAAAAAAAAACTTCAAATTTTCATGATTTTTACGTACCTTGTCGAAATTTTAATTTTAGACGCTTGTAAAAAACTATTAGAGGCTTACACTCAAGTTTTTTTATTTAATTTTCACTTATAAGTTATGAAGAACCTTGTATAAGATTTTCGAATTTTTTTGACCGATTTTTTTTAAACATCAATAAAAAAAAAAAAATAAAAAAAAACCAAAAAATTGATTATGGCTATAAATAACTAAAAAAAAGTCAAAATTGAAAACTGTATTGTGTATAGAAATTACTTATATAATTATTTTGTGAAAACTTTATATGTCTACTGTTATTATTTTCAGTGTTACACCAAAAAAGAAAATCGATTTTGTCAAAAATTTGCTTCGCAAAAAAATTCCCGTCTTTCCCTTGATTTTTTTGTGGTTTTTTCCGACGCGTTTGAAAACTATGGGGAATTTTTTACTTTTGATTCCCAAAGTACCAACTGGATTCACTTTTCTATCAGAAAAAAATGCTGATGAAAAAAATCGGAGCACTTTTACTGCCCTAAAACGTAATGACTGACACGCAAAAAAAGAATACAAAACATAGTAAAATCAATACATTCTTTTGCTTTACTCATAATCTAAAATTTAAAGTTTAAAATGCCTATACACAGTTCAATATAAATCAAAAGATTTTGAAAATGTTATCATGCATAAAAAATGATAAAATAGACATTTGCTGGAAATTTCAACGGTTATTTGTTTTAATTACAACAGAATAATAAAATCGTTCGATGAGTGTTTGCGCCCGGATCAACATTAAATTGTTATATAATTGTCAGTATCATCAATATTATACGCGCACACACATTATATAATAATTTTCATTTTATACGAGCGTATAAGATTAGTATTATCTCGATTGCCAAACCGTGCAGTTTATTTGATTATTCGTTTTCACAAAACGCCGCATATTTTTTCATTTTTTTAGAAGGTAATCGTCATGTCTGCTTTAGTGTCATAATTTTTAAACGCTGAATAATAATATATCATGAAATAATATTCGTGCACGCTTATCGCAATATTTTGTATTTACATTATTGTACTTGTCGTTAATCGCCACGTATTTTATTTATTATTGTTTTTTTATGTAATACACCCATTTCTCTATTATCGTTGTTCCCGCACTTTCCGCTCAAGCCGTTTTAAGTGCTTATGACGTAATAATAGCAGCAACAGCCAAAAGTCGTTTACGTAATACCTGTGGAAATCTAAAATACCCTATATATATATATATATATATATATACATAGATACATTATGGATTTTAAACGATAAAAAAAAATTACCGAAAGCAGCAATAAACACAACCCATATAGACAGTATGTGTGTTCTATCACTGACAACAATTTTGCTTCCAGAATTATAACAGCTCGCGATTCAAAGTTCGTATTACATAATATACCTAACTATTATTGGATTATACACTAAAATACAATAATAATAATCTATAACATAAACACTAAGGGCGGGTTGCATAAACGTTCGTTAGCGATTTACAGAGCCGTTAACGCACTAGCAGTCCGTTAAAAAAAATTGTGTGTTACTCGTTAGCGTTAACGAGGCTGTAATTTATCGGCCACTGGACCTGTAAAATATAGGTCGAATTTGGTTCGACAACTTTTATAGATCCGTTAATTTGGTCATCAGAAGGTTATATTATTATAAAAAGGTGTCATTTGGTAGCTGCGGTTATATCCGCAGACCGACGAAAATCGATTCTTTTGCACATTCCCGCGTGACACCCTACCGTAGGGGAACCGGTTTCTATGGCAGTAAATATCGGCATATCAAGCGCTCTTTTGACCAATCGACTGTATGATGATTAACGTTAATATTATGAGTCAATTGCCGTTATCCATTGTTACATATTCTTGAATAATAAATAGTAAATACTATTGACCTATTGATTGCATGCAATCGGTTAAAAAATCAAAATATTCAACATTGCTCTATTTAAACGACGTTTCATAACAAACAAACCGTATTATTTGTATTGCCTATTTAATTTACCTTTGTCCAAAATGTTTTATCTTAACTGACCTCCCTCAGGATCGTTGTCTCAGCCCAATACTATTCAACGTATACACGAGTACTGATGATAAGCATCTTTTATCGCTGGCCACCAATGCCTTATTTATGCTGATGATTTGGTTATTTTCTCTTCAAATAAATCTTTTAATCTTGCTATTGCCAATGTTAACACTGCCCTCAGGGATCAAAGCGATATTCTAATCAAAGTATCATTTGAAGTTGCCCCCGAAAAATGCAAATAAGTAATTTTGCCCGTCGCAAATACTTAAATCATCTCAATATATATCACGATAACAACCTATTTTTCCTAATATCACCTATTTAGGTGTCACACTGAATCCTAAACTTCGTTGGAAACTACATATTACCTCGCTCACAGCATTCGATTCTTGATGGTCTAATTTCCTCAGATCGATAACTGGGACTTGATGGGACTCCCATCTTTCAAGCCTTTTACCCATATACTTTTCAATCATACGTTTTAAATTTAAGTATGATTGCCTCTTTTTTGGTTTAGCTTCCTAACTAAAAAAAAATTAACAAACTTCAAATCTCCTACCTTAGAACAATGATCGAATGTTTAAAATCTACTCACTGTCCTATCATTCAAGTTGAATCTATCTGCCCACTTCTCAACATCGGATACCGATGTCTTGCTGGAAAATTTCTTTTGAATTCTTTATCTCATAATAATCACCTAATATTTGACATTTATTAATCATTGTATGCCAATTGGTTGTATGTCCCTAAATCCACCTCAGTGTTATCTATTATCGCTAATGCTGTTTCTGATTACCACCAATACACTATTAACTCAGTTAAACTCCCACTTTATGAACTATCATGTGATGATCTACTTTATTCTCATTGTGTTCAATCTGAACATCAATTTTCAGATCTGTCCTCTAACGATCTTAAAGCAATGTATTACTCCATGGTTAACGCAGCTTTTTCGAATAACCCTAATGTAAATTTTTTAAATGTCTTTGTTATTTATACCGATGGATCAGTCTCTCCCCTTTTTGCTGGCTATGAATTTTATGTTTCTAAGTTACATGATTCTTTTACTAATATTCTTCCCCTTCGTCTTCTTCTTTCACAGCCGAGTGCTATGCGTATGCATTGAATAATTATTTAATAGTGTCTGACTTATACTTTTATGCCATGTGTATAAACCTTAAATTCTAACTCCTTCAACTCTCATCTATTCCCGCTTGTTCTTCGTATTAAGTATCTTATTTTCACCTTTAATAAATCAATCTATATATATATATATATATATATATATATAAGAAAGTCGGGTTAGTTAGACCATTTATAACTTAAGAATAGCTAGACCCATTTTGATGATTTTTGATTTATTGAATTCGTCTCAGTTACGAATAGAATAATAAATATTAATATATATAATTCGCATTTTAAAGATGTGCTCACACAAGAATTTTGAGATTCACGAAGGAAATCGAAAATTATTTTTGTTTATTAATGGTTACCATTGGTTACATATTTTATAACTATTATATAAAAAAAAAATCTTTGGCATAGATTATCATTGCGAAGTTTTTCATGTAATTAATATTCTGATTTCACTTACGAACTTCCTGTAGTCTTCAATCAGTGCAAGGTTTTAGGCATAAATTTTGTCCGATAAAGTTAATAAATAATTAGTTATAATAAATAAAAGTGTAATTGGACAAAAGGGTACAAACAATAAAATACATGCCATTGACATAATAACCAATAAACATAAATATTTTACAAACGTTATCTATCCGTTGAGATTTCTTAGTATATATTTACTTAAAAGACGCACAATCGTCACAATCTCCAAGGCAGTGAGTTTGTGTTCCTTTTTTTGTTTTTCAGTGAATTTGTTTTCGTTATAGATACAAATGCCGCGACCCAGAACATCTAATTTTCTTAAAAAAAGACGTAATGTAACTAGGCTTTGTAACGTTACGAATCAAGCCAATGAAGAAGAACGAGAAATTGTAAGAGAAGAGAGCCGCGTTATCATGGCCCGACTTCGTGCTTCTCAAACACAAGAGCAAAGAGAGGCCCGTGAAATGGCTCAGTTGGCAATGAAAAATATTCGAGCTTATAACACAGATCAACAATAAAATAATCTTTGAAGCGCAATAAGAAATGCTTCAAGTATTCGAGAAGCATTTATATACGATTGCACAATTGATTACAGCTTGCATCCATTCGCTTGTGTAGGTAAAATGAACACAGTTGTGGGCATTGTGGCGCATTCAAGTTTGCTTGAGAAACGCCTGGATTGTGTTGCTTTAATGGCAAAATGAAATTTCCATTATTAACTTCGCTACTTGAGCTATTGCATTCATTGCTTTGTGGCAAAACACAAGGATCACGAATTTTTTTTAGTGAATGCTCGAAAATACAATAGCTGTTTTCAAATAATTTCTAATAATTTCTTTTGAATGCTGTTGTGATAACATTTTGTAATCTAGGGATTTGAAGAGATAGCATTCCAGTAATATTATGAATGCTGTTGATTGGACTTGATTTAAAGGCACCTGTGGAAATTTTTAAACTTGCATTATGTATTGTGTCAACCATTTGTAAATTATTGTGTTTAGCATTGTGAAATAAAAAAGGATCCGTATTCGATTTTAAAAAGAATTAAAGCTTTGTATATTAGTAGTAGAGGTTTAGAGTGAACTCCCCAAGATGTATGAACTTTAATGTTTATCCTAAGCAGTGATTTTTTTTTTTGTGTCTTGATATGGTATGTCCAAGTGTTTTTTGTATCGAATATTAATCCTAGAATTTTTAGGAATTTTTTATTTTTAATTACTATATCTCCAATTTTTAAATTAATGCCACACTAATACTCCCGTCGAATGGGACGAATTGGTCGAAGGTCGTATGGAGGTGTTGGAGCGAACCCAAATTTGAAACTGGACGACGCGGGCACAAATTATATGTGTTCTTTGAGGTTGCAAAGGTATCAAAACGTCACGCGTGGGCGTCTGTTGTCGCGGCGTAGCACACGGCACAAACAAACGACAACAAATTATTACGCCACGGTTCGCACTGCGTAAAACCGACGAGCGGAAAACACGTGGGCGAGGAGGGCTTGGGTCGCAACAACGGCGATCGGTCGGGCGACGACACAATTAAATAATAGTGTATCGACACAGGTGGTCGAAATGCATGAACCGTGAGCACTATGCACGACACGACAGGAGAGCACAAACGGCTCGAAAATAACCCACGTGGACACGTGGGTGACCACGGCTCGGGGTTGCACAACAAAAGATCGTGCGGACGACGGGCACAAAAAAATAACACGTGGTTTTCGACACAGACGGCCGGAACTCAAATTGGGAACACAAGGACGTGCGCGACGAGTTGGTAAGCGCGAAGGTGTCCGGAACAACTTTAAAAGGCGGTGTTAATCGCGACAATAAAAAAAGCATACGGTTGAAATGACAAATTGCCAAGACGACTCAGTAACGACGAAAAACGTCGGCGGCGGGTACCAATAGCTGAAGGCTGACTGTGGAGAGACCGTCCTCCCTCCGGGAGTACAAAGATCGCGCTCAAGAATGGCAAACTTCACACAAAAGTCCGTATACTTTTATACATTTATTTATAATTATAATATTACTGATTTTCTATTAAAATGAACTTGATTGGTCAATGGCTAAAAAAAATTATTTAGTTATTTTAAAGAGGCCCAAATTACAATTTTTGTATGTACACTATTGAGCAAATTACTTAATGCCCTTTTATTTAGTTTTGTATGGCGTGAATTATATCGGGAGGATTGTTTTTGGCACAAATAACATATGCCCACGTATTTTACATGAAGCTAGTAATTTATATTTATACAAAAAGAATAATAATTTAGCACATGACAGGTGCATAAAAGAGAATCATAATTAATTAGACACATAGTATATGTGCTTTACAAAACAGTTAAGGGAATACAATAAAGGGGCAACATGGCAAATATTTACCATTTAATATAATAATATCATATTTGGCTTTCTAAGGCCGATTATTGAGACAAACTTAGATGAAAAAATAATGAGAACTCGACTCCACAGGATCCAAAAATTTATATTTTTATTTTATGACTTTGATCACGGGGTTATCAAATTATGTGTGCTTAGAAACATCTTTTGTTTATTATTATTACATTTTCAATAGGAAGGGGGACAAGGGAAACTTATATATTACGTATACGATGACCGACGATATCTATTGAGCTGATGAAACTGAGAGTTGGTAGTTTTGCCCTCCATCGGGGCCCATGGATTTGGACTATCTCATCATGGTGTAACCGATGATGACAGAAAATAATATAAAATATTATATATTTATAAATATAAAAAAAATATATATTTAAACTGGTCTGCCACGAGCAGGGTTGGACTGGCCCACCGGACTACAGGGCAAAGCGGTGCACACAAATTGCGCACCAAGTCAGGTATACGAACTTTTTTGAACGAATTGCGTTCCGAACGCATTTCGTGTTACTTTTTCACCTAACATTTTTCTTTAGTGGTTCCCAGTTTCCAAATTTGTTTGTAATATTTTGATAATATTTTTAAATTTTTTAACAAAAGTAATAATAATAAATTAAATATTTATTATTAACATAATATTACTATAGGAAAACTAGTTTTTAGTGGTTTGTAATTTTATAGATATTTTCAATAAAAATTTCACTGGCTATACAGCGGACTTCCCAATTTCTTTCATAATTTTTATATATTTGCGACTTGAGTCGAGTAGACTATCTATATAGAGTATTATGACGTTATCAATGGCTACAGTTACCCACTGTACAATTCGGATTGCCGATTTTAGATTTTTGATAAACGACTTCTTCGTTTCTATAACGTAAAATTATTTGGGTGTTGGGTCTGTATTTACAATTTATTTCATTCTGGTCAGTCTGAGTGTGTGACAGTGCGGGCAGTGCGCATATTACACATAAGTATCTAATCTGTTTTGTATTGTCTTGGCTTCTGTCCAACGCAGCTATGTCCTACGTAAACACGGCGAGCGCGAATTTGTGACTGGTGTGTACGCGGTAAAAATATCACCGAGTTAACAATTATTATTGTTCTAAAGTGCTTTACTGAGATATTAAACATCTTAAATATTGCGAATATAATATAACGAATGAATTCGTTTGGTTTTTGTTTACGATGGACGCCAATCTATTTTTATGCATTTGAATAATAACCGCTCGTGCTCGTTGCGTTCACGTAGGTAAGGCAACGGTGCGAAACCTGATCGCGACATTTTAATAGGGGGTCGCTAATAATTTAATACCAAACGAAAAAGTTGTATTACTTATATTTACGTATTATTGGCGGAAAGCAGGTCGCTTTACCGAAATAACTTAATTTGAGGGTCGTGGATCAAAAGAAGATTGCGCACCACTGCGTTAAGGGAATGGCAGTGTTTTGAATAGCCGATTTTATACTATTTTTTATTATATCGTATAACATGTTATTACGCAGTAAAATGGAAGATCGTTCGAATAACAATAAAAGAAAACCTAAAGGTGGCGCTTAAAAAATAGAGAAAAAAACAAAAAAATACTACAAAAAGAGGCAGGCAGTTATTATGAAATTAGAGATATATTTCAAAAATCCTTTTACTATAATAAATGCATTAAATGAAAATAGTAATGAGGATTTTTCAAAGCTTATAGAATTATATAATGATCAAAATAATCTTAAAACAAACGAAACAAATATTTTAAATACACTAAACAAGATAGACGTTCACGCTTTTAAAAATATAAAAAGTATAAAAGTGGATTCTCAAAATTTGGATGTTGATAGCAAGGTACCTTCCGATGATTATTAATAATATTACAGTTAAAGTAGACTTTTATCAAAAACCTTCTAAGGAATTAATTCACCAATTTTTAAATTATTTTATCCTCGTCAACCTTATAATTTATTAGGAATAAAAATGGAGATTTCGTGTTCTCCAGTTCTATCTTCTCTATTGTAATATGAATGTGAAATAATTTCACATTGGTAGGGTCGGTAAAATTGTTCAGCCCGGGCTGGTTTAAAAAGACAGTCCAACCCTGGCCACGAGGTTGTGGTATGTTTAAAAAAAGAGTCAAGAGACGTCTTATTGGTTTGATGGTCTTAGTTAGTGATGGGAATAATCGAATAAAATTATTCGAATGATCAAAATTAGTAGTAAAAATAATCGAATGCTTTTCTTGTCTCAATTTTACTTTTCCTACCCGTATACTATACCCGTTTCTAATGAATTGTAATGTTTACTTTCCTTTGTTGTTATACTCAGATTTGAGTCATTGGGTACTAAATTAAGAATGCGACTGTCCATGTATTGTATTATTATTTATTTTAATCATAAATTTAAATATTTAATTTCCGGTATCGGCAATTGCCACTCTAATCGTTATTCGGTATAATACGTTTAAATATTTGGATTGAAAATACATTTAACACTTGTAGATTATCATTTAATTATTTATATAACCAGTTCAAGCAATGTATATCATGAATCATTCGAATACTCGATTATTTTTGTTCAGTTTACTAAACATTCGATTATTTTGTTTTCGAATACCAATCATTCGATTATTCGATTATTTTTTTTTTCGATTATTCCCATCACTACATAGTCTTAGTAAAACAGAACGAGCTTTTTGTTTTGAATTGGGCCGTTGGGCCGTCGGCGATCTCTGATGGTGACGTAGTGGGTGTAGGGTTAGTCAGTGCAGACATGCAGAGGGAATTTACAATATTTTCTGGGAGAACAGGTTACTCTGGTGTGATATGCCGGTGTCGACGACGCCGATTCGTTACACTGAGCGATTTTACACGCTGCGAGTCGGCGATTAAATTCTCTCGCTCGCTTAGTCGCGCACACGCATTCATGTTTTATACATGTGACAAGAAGTTGTCATTGATGTAGATAATTCATTCGTTTTCTTTTATATTTTAAATTTTAAAATTTATGATAAAGCGGAATTGTAATAACATTGTTGACTTTTTAAAAATTTACGAACAGTATCCATTACTTTGGAGCATAAAACATAATGACTATTTGAACATAAAATTAAAAGATGAAATGTTTAAAAAGTTGTATGCAGACCTCGAGAATAAAGGACTGGTACTGGGAATAGATGAAAAGCAACTCAAGGCAAAAATTAAAAATTTAAAGGATGTTTATAGAAACGAGCTTGCAAAAATCGAAAAAAGTAGAAAAAGTGGAAGTGGAACAGATGAAATATATTCTCAAGGACTTACGTGGTTTAACTATGCCAACTTTTTTCGTGAAGTTTTGTCTACAAGACACAGCTACTCAAATTTGGTGAGTTTGAATATTATATAGTATAATAATATTATCAGTGTTATAAATTAATAATTAATACCAATATTTAAAGTTATGCAGAAACTATATCCTATTTAAAATTAGTATATATAGTATAATGTTAAATATTTCATAATGAACAAAACTTAAGCAATATAAATAAAATAATATTTTGTTTAATTTTATATCTAATAAATGTAACGCAAATGAATAGCTTAACATGCATTTATTTGCTTATTTTAATAATGCTTTAAATTTAATTTTTCATAATTGATACATAAAAAATACTTAAATAAATATTAATTTGGTATTTTTATATAGTTATACCAACTTTTTACCATTGTCACGGTAAAGGATTTTCCTCTATAAAATATTTTGCCAATGAACTCCTAACGTCTTCTACAGCTTGTTTATAGTTGTTGCTGCCCATTCCATTGACAGCTTCAAGATTATCCTCGTGTTCTCTCCATTCCCCAGGAATAACATTGCCGTTATTAAAACCCTCTTGGTCAATTGCTTGTGGAGGTATTTAGAGCTATTTAGAGTAGTTTTGCGTAGCCATTTGTGTAGACTGCAAGCTGCATATATTACTTTATCTATCGTTTTTGGCAATGTAGATCAATTGGTTTAGAAAATATTCGGAATCGCCACACCAGAACGCCAAATGCGTTCTCCGCCGCGCTTCTAGCACGTGAAAGACGATAGTTAAAAGTCATTTCATAATTATTGAGTCCAGTTTTACTAAATGGTTTTAATAAGTTTGTTCTTAATGGAAATGCCATCCATAAAGCCTCGATTACACCGAGCGATTTTACACGCTAGTCGCTGGCCAATTTACTCGCTGCGACCAAAGTCGCTCAATGTAATCGGTCTAGTCGCTTAGGTTCGTTTCACACTTATACGGTTCAATTCGGTTCGGTGCGCATTCGATTCGTTTTCGGTAGCGCCTAAAACGAATGAAAACTCTTCACACACACTCGGTTAGTATAAGGTTTGATTTCACGACCGAATCATCGAATACGCAGTACTGAATTTTTTACTCACTTTTCCCACAATGCTCACTATGGAGAAAAGACAAATTGCTGCCATGTTATTTCTCTATAAAAGAATCAAAAAAAAAACGAAAGACGAATAATCGACTTCACTGGGTACACCCTATCCTCACCAAACGGGTGGAATTTGGTGCATTTTATACCCTTTTTCCGAAATTAAGGGAGCACGAAGACAAATTTTCAAATTATATTTTCCCTTGCCGAAAACGTGACCGAACCGAAACTAAACCGTATGTGTGTAAACGACCAATTGCTTTTGTGAACTCTGGACCCGAATGGAAACCGAACGAAACCGATTTGTGTCGAGGGGGCTTTCGGTTCTATCAGTTATTTATTAGGTACCGAACACACACCGTATCATCGTTTCACACTTTTCCAGCGGCTACCGAAAACGAATCGAATACGTATCGAACTGAATCGAACCGTATAAGTGTGAAACGAACCTTACTCGCCGCGTGTTGAATACTCGCTGCTGGCCCGCGATTAAAGTTGACATATTGGTGGTTAAAAACAATTAAAAATACGTTGAAAATATTTTATTCATAAGTATTTAAAGTTCGATTTTTGGCGAAATTCATTAAAATCACAAATATTTTCAAAATGTTTTGTAGTTAAAAAAAAATATAAAATGTTTTGTTTTTATAGATGAGAATCGAAAATTTAAAACAAGGTTTCTCATAAGTAGTTCATACTGTAACCAAAAATCTAAAAGATATACTGTATTAATAGGTAGTCAAATAAATTACTTTAATAGTAATTTATATCATAATATACTTAGATACCTTATATAGACTGACAAACCGTCTTCGTTCAGAATCGTTTTTCGTATACTTATAATGATATTACCATCATTGAATTAAAATTTAACGCACACATTTAAGTGACCCACTCGACACTTACTGTATAGCAGAGCGGTACCCACTTGCCCACATTTTTCTTTTTTTTTAAATATTTATTCAATATTTGGTATTGGTTTTTATAATTTAATGTCTACTGTCCTATTCAACATTTCGAACTAAATTACTTAAAATAATGAGAGTAATATGAGTGGATGACGTTTATCAAACACGAACTCCAAAAAATAACGAAGGTTTTTTTTTTTTAATTATTTGAAATTTAAATGACAAGACCAATTATAATGAACTTGTAAATTAATTGAATTAGTAAAATTAATATACTGTGCATAATATGTTATATATATATATATATATATATATATATATATATATATATTACAGATAGTACGGTCAATTAAGTATAATAACGACAATAAGACACTATATAATAATTAATGTTAAAATGGTTTTAATATTTTAATTAATTAACTATACTTACATATATGTATATTATAAAATCTAAAGTTAATACCTAAGTCATAACGCTGTATTATAATCACGATTGATGTTATACTTTTTCCCAACTTTTTTTTTAATATCATATTATACAAGTACTATTAATCAAGTGTTAAATTAATATGTAGTGTATATAAAGGTAAATTGCATTTTGGTTATCGTTTCAGATTAAAATTCACTGTAGGTATACGCAAGAATATTATTGGGGGTTTAAATACGATTATAGGTATTTGATTAGACGTGATTATAAATATTATTATTAACTGATGCTGGTATTTACTTTTTTAATACTCTAATCTGTGTTTAATATCAAACTATTATCCTGAAAATGTATTTTAGTAATATTATATATATTAGGTGCCTAGTTGAAACGCACAAAAGAGTAGTAATTGCCTACGCCCATATAACAATCAAAAATATTAACAGGAGTAATACGTAGGTAATTCATATTCTTGTGTGCGTTTATAATATATGGGTATAGGTTGTGTAACAAAAAAAGGTCATTAATATTACACATTTGATTAATCGATGCAACGTATGACTAAAAATATATGGAAATATGTAATAACTAATAATGAATAACACAAAACAGTTTATCATAAAACATGTATATTATGACATCTAGAAATGATAATACCAGTTATTATCTATTGCTTTAATATCGTATAGTAGATTATATAATATATGTTTAGTGGTTAGTCAATAATTGTTTGTTTAACGTTGGCTTACTTAACACAGTTGATAGCACCATTGTTATTGTTCTTTTATTATTTTTCAATCAGTATTGCTTGGGTATATTTTCTACGATAATATTGGGTTCCATTATTATTTTCTGTACCTGTATGCAGTGCTCGACTTGGCAAAATTAAAGTAGAGGGACTCTGTAAACTATAAAAAAAGAGCGTCCCCATCACTTATTAAACGTTACTAAGCCTTAAAAATAAAAGTAGGGGTACGCTAAAATTTCTGAAAAATTAGTTAGGGGATTCCGTCCCCCTGCGCCCCCCCCCAAGTCGAGCACTGCCTGTATGAATAACATAATTTAGTATATTTAATTATGCCTTTAGTCTAGCTTTGGATTACTTATATGTGTAAAATATACTTCGGCGATTACCGTTTGGTACCCACATAGCATCGTGTAACTGTCTTGTGTTAGAGTATAAGATATACAGTGTAGGAGGTAGGTAACTATACTTTGTCCAGCAAGAGAACGCGTCGCGGACAGACGAAAATTGGTTTTTCTGTGCACTCGCACGCGGCACCCTGTAATAGGGCAACATGTTTCGATGGCGATGTGACGCAGGCGGATGCGCAGAATCGGCGCGTTCTCTCGCAGGACAAAGGTATACATCCATCGCGATGAACGTAATTATTGTTACGTACGATTGATATTAATTTGATTGAAAAATCGAATTAAAATCACGAAAAAATCGCGATGGTCGTGCTCGGTGTCTCGGTGCGCAATACAGTTATTGTGGTATTGAATATTTTTTAATCAATCGTTAAAACGCTTTTCGTTATACGGGAAATTCTCCTATAATTTCAACTACAGCTACTCTTTAGGCGGATTTAATTGAATACATCAATAATGTTTACGCCAACGTCGCCCTTGTATATAGATAAAAAGTATATCTTTGGTAAAGATTTTGTATAATTTTGACAGAGGCGATTTTTAGAATATTAATTATTTACGGGTTTAAAGTTTAAACTGCGTTATTTCCCAACAATATTTATATGTGTAAATAATCATACAATTATATACAACGTTTCTTATATTATTAGAGATTCCACGTGTTTCGGTTAAATTAATTTTCTGCCGTTATTATTTAAATGGTTCTTTTTAAACTGTCTAAGAAGGAGAGTGGTTAATGCGGGGAAAATTCATAGGGGTAGTTTATGCATATCATTTTTTCGAATCATAAATATATTTTTTTGGGTTTTAAATAGCTATGTATTTTGAAAGAAATAAAGTATATTTAAAAACCGTGCTATTTGTGCAATAACTTATAATTGTCAATGAGTAAAAAAAAATATATATACCTACTATTAACAGCATATAAAGCTGACACGATGGCAAGTAGAGGGAATAACTTTTGGGCATATCACTTGACTCTCCTAAAAAAATACCTATGTATTTATAATTTTAAAATATATTAAATATATTTTGAAACATGTAATAATTAATAATTAGTAATGAATAACACAGTACTGTTTATCACTAGTTATTATTTATTGATTTAATATGCTATAATAAATAATACAATATATGTTTAATGGCTAGTTAATAATTATTTGAATAATTTTTGGGCATATCTCTTGGTTCTTCTTAAAAAATACCTATGTAATTATAATATTTTACCATAAATATTTTTCTTAAATCGTAATCAATAGTTATATCTTGAAAATAATTGTTTTTAATTAATAACAAAACAAATAAAATATTATTTGTTGTATTGTTATGAAAATTTTAAACTTCCATAAATAATACATATAGGTACTTATAAGTTATATCCATGTGATAACAATTAAATAGGTATTTGTAATTTAAATATTACAACTCAAAAACAACTAAGGTATATTATCATATTTAGTATAATGCCTTATATAAAATTCATAATTGGTATTACTGTCTGATTATAATCAGTATGTAAAATATAGTTTTATATGATCTGAGATAATATTATTTAGTATTTTAAATTTTTATCATTTATAAGAAAATGTGTATATTTTTATAAACAATTTTATGTATTTTAATAATTTTTATCTTTATAAATTTTCCATGTTTTTCCTCTTCTGAATGACAACATACATTTTTTAATTTATATTCCGATTATTACTGGGAGTATTTCGATGTATAAAAATCAAATTTCAGACGAAAATATTTAAACTTTAAGTAAGTGGAGTATTAGATCAACATTTTTGGCGGTAAATATCTTTTCATTTAAACTTTAAATATTTTTAACTCATAAAATATTCAATTTTTGTAATATAAATTTTTCAAAAGATTTTGAAATAATGACCTAGTGTTTTTTGATAATCATCCGGTATACAAATATTCTGTAGTGCTGTAAAAGGGGGGGAGGGCAAACACTGTTTGCATTACACAGTTTTATAATAAATGAATTTTTTTTGCTTTTCAATAATAAATATTTTTTATAAATTGTTTTGCCTTTATAATATTTTTGTTCTTTAATCTATAATATGTACTTATTATAATTTTGACTTTAACCACCAACTGACAACTGATCACGTCTATTTTATTTATGTTTTCATTTGGATATTTAGTTTTGTTTCAATTAAAATGTAAAAATGCTAGCGACAGGACTTATCTGCGAGTTAAGTAAAATCGACATTCGATGCCAAACATAGATACAATAAATAATATATTATTTATTTTTGTAGAAATTTAGATACAAACTTTGGCAGAAAACGGTGGACATGGTGATAACGGATCAGTATTACTTTGACAGATAAGATTTTTGATAAGTTCATCCAATCTAGTGGTTTAATCTGGTGCCAAAATAACTATAAAAAAATAAATATAATTTTTTAATATTTGTATCATTGTTAGTTTTTGTTCGTAATATATATTTTTGATAGATTACACATACACTTTCGTCTCTGCACCTACTACTTACCAGTTTGAAATATTCACGATCGAATACCACCCCTTTTGTTTTTATAAAATCTAAGGAGTTCATGTCAGAACATTTTATGTGTAATTCATGATGCTTATACATATTGTAAATATGTTTCAAATACTAGTCGAATTTCGTGAAACTGACACTTTGCATTTTGAACACAAATTCACGATGATGTAATACTTGGATAAATAATTAACAAACATGGATTAACACAATGAACGATTGAATGGAACTCTATTATACATGGATTAAACATAGATACTCGATTAAATGCACTTAGAACTAGGTACTCGTAATATTTATACCTATTTATTGTATAGGTCAGTAGCGTATATTATGAATGGCTAAATTCACAATGAATTGCAGGCGAAACTATGTGACCACGCAACAATAAATATGTTAAACAAACCTAATTTTAAGTTTTTGGTATAATAGGCTACTACTACATACATTTCTATATTGAGTTATATATTTTAATTAAGTTTATATTAAGATATTTATGATTTAAGTAATTTTGTCCTAACATCAATATATAGTATATACAAACACAACACACTTAAACTGAGTAATAAGTAAAATAATTGTAGCATTATTAAAGCTTAACAATACTGAATAATTAAAAAATAAAAAGTATAAAAAGATTTTGTTTTGATTTCAATTGATATCCTATTACAGTATGATAATTAGTTTTTAATTACATATAATTATATTTAAATATTATGGGTTATTTAAGATTAACTTCCTGCCCAGTCATCAAAATAGAATCAAATTGTGCTCCCTTCAACATTAGGTGCCGATACTTAGCCAAAAAATTTCTTCTAAAGCAACTTTCTCACTCAAACTATCTTATTTTTGACATGCACTATTCATCATTCCTCACTTAGCGATACGTTCTCAAATCAATGCTCATCCTTTCAACTTCAGCGAATTCTCTCTCAAACTTTTTTCAATATATTATGAAATCAACTAAACTTCCGCTTTTTGAACAATCATACGATTCCTTACTAAATTCACTATCTGTCCAAACACAAAACAATTTCTCTTCCTTATCCACCAAAGAACTACAAAACATGTCTTATTCTATGATAAACAAAATATTTTCAGAATACTTCAATGCAAATTTTGGTAATTACATTACGGTATATACTGACAGACCAGTCTCTCCCTTTTTGGCAGGTTATTTATTTTATATCCCTGAATTCCACATCTTTTTCGCAAATAATTTACCCCCCTTCATCTTCTTCCTTCACTTCGGAGTGTTATGCCATCATAGAAACGCTAACAATTATCTCAAACCTTGCTCCGAACAATTAACTAATAGCTTCCGACTCCATGTTTTACCTACTTGTTTTCAAACCTGACCCCTATATCTCCATCTTTTCCCCCAAGTTTTACGCATTAAACAAATTACCCTCATACTTCACCAGTCAGATTAATCCATTCAATTTCTGTGGATCCCAAGTCACATAAGGATTGATGGTAATAAAGTAGCCGATAGTCTAGCCAAATCTACCTTCAACTTAATATGTCCCTCTCTTACCCAACTTCCTCATATTGATTTCACTTCATTTATACATCACCACATAAAACACTTCTGGTCCTCTCAATGGTCAAATCTCCCAGCAGAACTTGCCGCCAGATATAAACATATTGTTCCTACTATTCCTTATAATACCTGGTTCAACAATCTCCATCTATCTATAACAACCATCGTACAATTTAATTACCTATGTTCAGATCATACACTTATACCTGCTCATGCTTACAAACTGGACTTAAATGACGCTCCATTCTGCATCTTATACTTAACGAAAAGTCTTTTTGATGTATCCCACATTCTTTTTAACTGTCCTCTCTACACATGAAACTCAATATTCCGTTTAACTTCCTTAAAGCCTTCAATATTAGCCCAATCTTTTTTCTATTTTTAATTCTAAATCAGAAATAGTCATAAATCTAATCATAGCCTTTATATCGGAGACTGGCTTTAGCATTTAATATTATTAAAAATAATATTTTTAACCTAAGGTTTAAATAATACAATATATTATATTGTATTATTTAAACCTTACTGTATAATTGTTATTCACTATAAATGTTGAGCTATAATTGTATGTATACAAAAAGCTAGTAAAAAAAAAAATTTTTTTAACATTTAAATATAATTATTATATTTAAATGTTGATATTAAATAAATACACTTGAATATACATCAGTTTAAATACAATTTTTTGTGTGATATCAATAGGATTTAAGAGATTTAGAAAATAGCCATTTAATTACATTAGTATTATGTAACTATTTCAACTTGCAACGGAGCAGACCAAAAATTATTTGAATGACGACGATTTAAATCAAAAAGATTATTTGAAATTATAAATACCTTCTATTTCATTATGGACAGAATTATTTGCAGCACGAAAAGATTTTCCGTAAAAAAAGTTTATGCATTGATACTTCAACCGATAGTTTAATGCAATTTGATTATGAAGGAAGCTCATTCTTGGTTGAACATTATAAGGTAAAAATAAATAAATTCCAATGAGTCATTTACAATGTAAAACGTTACATAGTTAAATTTACTTTTAGTTGTATTAAATTTTAATAAAAATATTTTGAAAAGTAAAATATTAGTGTTTAAAAATGTTATTAATAAAAATATACCGGACTTCGATTTTGTAAAAGAAAGTTGAACAAAAAAAAGTGTTTACAAATTTGTGTAAAATACAGGTAAATACAAGCAGTTATTATTATTAAATATAGGTAAGTAATATATAGAAGGAGAGGTCAAACGATTGACGGGTTGATATCTAACGATTTCAAAGTCAATCCTTTGTTAGAATTTTTTATTATACGTTTAGTAGACACACTTCGAAGTTACATACATATTTTGAATTAACCTGTATATGTGAAATAGTATTTTCTCACATGCAAGTTGTAAAAGATGAATACCAAGTTACACTTTCTGATGATCACTTAAAACAGCGTCTTCGTTTAGCAGTTAACAACTATTTCCCAAATCATAATTAACTAGCCAAGGATGATGAAATGACACGATTCTTATAATGTTTATTTATTTTAAAATTATTTAGAAATTTAAAGTGAAACACTTTATTTTAGATAACTTTGAGATTTAATTTCATTATTTATATAAGTGTATATGTTTATTATTAATATTAGTGATACTTTAAAAAAAAAATATTTTAATTAGTCCTCAAAGGAAAAATATATTCTCATTTTTCAGTAGATCTTAGTTAAAAAAAAGTTTGGCCACTCCTGATATATAGTACTATCTATATTCAATGCTATTACTTTACCAATTATGCACACCACATCAGAACCCTCTTTTTCAACTATGGGGAAATAAATACATATAGGGTACATATATATATATATATATATGGTACCTAGGGACGATTGTAAATTCCACCGATTTTTAGGTGGTTGATTTTAGGGTTAGATTTATGATATGCAAATTCCACCGGTTCTTTTTTTACTTGAAAAAAAAATGTAACTCCACCAATGGTAAATTCCACCGATATCACTATTTAGAATAGTTGTACAGTAATTTTACTGTCTACTTATTAAACGAAATTGTTACACTGACTGATAAATATCATATCGTTCACGATACGAACGCATTCGGCAAGATATTATACATTAGACACATTTAAGTTCATCCGTTGATTTCGAGATGAATGAAATATTGAATGAAATATTCAGTGAACTTGGCAAAGTTTTGCTATGTTTAAATAACTTTAAGTATTATAAACAAATGGTTTTAAAGTCTGGTGAAGAAAATTGGTGGTGTGAAATAAAAAGTATTCCGCAGTTTTGAAAACTATTAGTTTAATTTATGAAATATAATATGATAAATAATAACTAAAAACATCGTTATAACCAATGCTATTACCTATATTATATTATTTTATAAACCAACTACTGATCATTATTGTTAATTATACATTTTTTTTAAATCAGTGTAAAGATGTATAATAGTATCCTTATATATATATATATGTGTGTGTGTGTGTGTGTGTGTATAAATAAATGTACTTAAATAATATTAAAATAAAAAAAATTTATAAAAATTACAAAATTAAATCGGTGGAGTTTACATTTTTTTCCAGGTATTGAAAGCGTATTGGTGGAATTTACACGAAAAAATGTTTAATAAGGTCATAGTCGGTGGAAATTACATGAGCTTGCTATAAGAGTAGTTACATTATATCTGTTGATATTCTGCAAAATAACTTAACATATTTAGTTACACTGTATAACTGTATAATATGTGCCTAATAAATTGTGTATTTTATTTGCGTGCAAAAATCAGTGCCGATTGCCAGTTACTACAATTAATTGTAAAAATATATTAAAACTACCTCAGTGCCTATTTATTATTATTATTGTTATTTTACAATAGATATAGTATCTACCAATATTGTATTTGTAATATAATATTATAAACCATGCCTTTATATTATAAAGTCAATGGTATCAATATGACAATATCATTAGTTATAGTAAGTAGTAAGTACCTACCAGTAAATGTGGTAAGTTAAAAGTGTAAGAGTACTTAAGAGTTTTTTTTTAACATTGGAAAGCTGGTTTTAATAATACATTTTGATATGTAAAATGAATTTTCCACTTAAGAAATTATAAAAAACAATATATTAGTGTATTTAAACAATCAATATTAAACTTAAACATGAATATTAATTAATTTTTTAATTATAAATATCAGTTTTATCTAATAAATTAACACTTTTGTGTTGAGTTGATTCCACTAATATTTTTTATTTGCCTATTTCATTAGAAATTATAAAACTATACGTAATATTTATATTATAACAATAGTTAAAACTACAATATTAAGACACTATTAACATTTTAAAAATATTAAAATTATAATAATAAGTCTTATATCTAATACTTCAACATATTAAGTAAAGTACTTTTAAATAAGAATATTTTAAACTTATAAATTAAATCCATTTAAAAATAAATTTTTAATTACAAACAATAACTTAAAATTAATTAAATATTAACTTAGTTAGGCAAGTATATACTTTATGAACTATGTACTTTTTATATACCTATAATATGGTTGGTAGATTTTTTTTTATTCTGTAATTTTCCTTAAATATTTTTTTATTGTTGAATAAGTGTATCTTTATTTTTTATATTGAAAATAAAAAAAAGAATATTTAATTTTTTTACAATATATTTATAAATTATTCCTTATCATGGAATAATAATAAAAATATAAAATACAAATTCTATATCAATTTATATTATATATTAATAATTAAATATTTTAGTTTTTAATTTTTTAATATTTAAACTTTGTTTTTACGGTTGGTATAAATTGCTGGTAATTTTCACTAATATTGAATAGATTGTTGTCGAGTTACCGAAACACTAAATAGGGTATTAAGAGTTTTATGTGGTTAAAAAAAATGTAATATATACGATATACATAAACATTGAAATTAGTATAGAACTAGACAGAACACAAAAACAAATTTATATTTAAATTTGTACACACATTTCCATTAATATTGAGTGTGTATAATGTACATAGGTACCTAAAAACTTGAGAATTAGTTAAAAGTTTAATCTAAGGATATTTTGAAAAGTTATAAATATTCAAAGCATTGTGAATAAAAGGATATAAATTAGCAAAGTATCATATACAAACTTTAATTAGAGCGATAAAATGGGATATTAAAGTTTTGATATTCAAGAGAAGCATTATTATTAACAATATTCCATTACCTACTTACCTACAAACTTAGAAATCGAAGCTATTATTATAAATTTATAACAAAGTACACTTTTAGAGATTTAAAACTATTAACTCTTTTTTACATTAATTACTTAAGAAAAGTACACTATTTTTTATCTTATATTAATTATTTTATAATGTACAAGTCATCAATGTTAGTATTTCAATTTATTTCCATGTCAATTTGCTTCCAATCATTTTTAAATATAAAATAATATTTGGATTTTATTTTGATCAATCTAATAATATTTTTTCTGAATCTTGTACTTAAGAGTTAAGACTTATAACTATTGAAATGAAATGAAGATTACATATAAGCTCTAATAGTCAACAATCTAGTGAAAAAATATCAATATATATTTTAAAATAAAATTGTCTTATGCTGTAATACATATGATGTATCGTATATAATGTTAATATTTTATATTTTATTCTGATAACACATTCTAGGGAAAATACGTAATTTCTCTTATTTTCAAATAGTCAGATTTGGCGATAATATTATTTTTCCACAACTCTCTTTGTAATAAATGTTATTACTTCTTTCAAAGCTATGCAAATAAGTTAGTGCGTGAAAATATAAATTGTAAGTATATACAACGATCAAGATTTTAATTCACGTGGTATTAAACTTCGACGAAAATGATTTATGTGATAAAATTTATCGATATATAAATTCCTGGACATTTTTTAAATATTTGTGGAAGTTATAATACTATGTTCGTTTAAAATGTTTATGCTAATAATGTGATATGCAAACCACATAAACTAAACGAATTAGTAAAATTTAAATTAACAATTTTAAATAATATATTAAAACGAAACAAACAAAAATTGTTTACACTAAATTTACCTTGCCGACTGGATAATTTAAAAATGAACACCATGGTGGATGTTTTATAGCATGACTGTTAGGGGAACGGTTAGTACAATGAATTAAGGTAATTTAATTTGTGTTTAATGTTTCTAAAGGATGTAATATCGTATTGTATACTATTTTGTATTGAGCGGTTACGATATCCAACGTGGGTCGAATATAATGGATTTAATTTAAAAATTAAATTTTAACTTTTTAATTAGAACAATTTTGTTTTTAAGACATTTTTCTCATTATATTTAGTCTGTTGATATTATGAATACTCTTTAAAAGTATATACCTAGAAAAAAAACAATTACAACTTTTTATTTAAACTTTTTAACTAAGTTGAATAAATTACTTTATTTAACTTTCAACTTAACTAATTATTTTTATACTCCATATATTATTAACATTTATTCTCAGTGCCTAAAAGGTTACATTTTTTCCACTGTAGAAAATGAAAAAGGGACAATTCCATTGTGTTTGAAATGTATCTTTGCATATTATCTTCTGATTTTTTCATCGGAATAATCTAATTTATTTAAGTTTTATGCTATAAATTTAATTTTAAAATATAATTTATTTTATGAATGTGTGTACGTTTTTTTTTTTTATCCGTTAAGCAATAAAGTCAACGCGAACTGATTTTACAATTAAAAGTTATGTTTTTGTGTGAGCAACTGACTGCTGGACTTGTCGAGGTGTTACCAGCTGACTCGTCACACTCAGCTGAGTTGCATTCGTCTTTGGTTTGGCTAGGTTTGAAAGGTGTTCTTCGCCGCATTTGACGCGATGAGAAGCATGGTTATATGGAAGTTTGAAGTATGCCCATAGTTCTGACAGCTGTGAGACAATGGTAAACCACTCTTTTTTTTTTTATATATATATGGTATTTCTTCTTTGATAACTGTGTGTCCGATAATGACGATGGGTTGAGTATTTTCTTATCTCATCTTTTCTTTTTTTATTATTATTAGTTGTTGGAATTGCTTGTCAATCTGCTGGAGGACTTACGCACCCCTCTGTTCGCCGGTGACGATGCGCCATCTACGACTCCACAACCAGGCGATACGTCCGAAAACAGAACAGTCGCGAACTCGTGAATGCGATGGCGACGAGGACACGGACGTCGCGGTGTCGGTCAAGGGCGAAGAAGTAATAAGAATGTGTTTTGGGGAATATCGGTGGACTGGCTGGACCCGGGAACAACGCCAGCAATACACGAAACTCCACGGTGACGGGGTTTGTGGCGTCGGAGGTCGCCGCCCATTCCGCAGTATCCACATTATATATAGTCTTCGCCCTCTCCTTCCTGTTGTCTTTAGCACCTGCAGCACCGTCAAGCGCCGTAATCGCTCCCGCGCGGCCGTCGTGGTCAGGCTTCGCGCGCCGTCGTGGTCGTCATCGCGATCTCGAGCAAACAGGACCGGTCGCGAGAACGCTGTAGAAGTAACCAATGGCTTAAAACTTATCATTTGCACCGACTACGGTTGTACTCGTATAGAATAATTAAATACTTTATAGTACCCTGTTCAATGGCGTCCAAGACACATTTTTCAGGTGTAGCAAGACATCATTTTAACCACCTACCCCTTCCAGAACTCAAAACGTGTTTGGTTTTTTTTTTTTTTGTTATATTAATGTACCAAGCTATATAGGTATCAAACAGGGCTCAGAGTAGTCAAAATTATTTAGAAAAGTGACTAAATTTAATTTTAAAAGTAACCTATATAAGTATGTTTCCTAATAACTAACTGTTATTAAATATTTATCTATGAATATTCTCCCTTTATTTTCAATGAGTAACCACTGGTACACCTATCCATAGGATTGGACGCCACTGAACTACCCACACAGTGTTATAATATAAATTATGACAGGTATAAAAAGTAATAACGTAAAATATAACTCAATATATATTTTATACAATTAAATATAGTAACAACATTAGGTACTCTTAAAATTAATTGGTGTACAAATTTACAATTTTATAAATTAATACACTTAGAATTGGTTTTCGTTGATATAATAATATTAAAATGTTAAAGCCACGATGTATGATAATAATAATGATCAATTATTACGGCGGTGTTCACATTCATTATTTCGAAAAGTTGCAGTAATAACTTCGCATATTATTGTGCACAATTTATCGAAATTATAGCTTTTATTTTTAATTAACAATGAACAAAAACAATATTTCATGACGTACAGTATTTTCACGTCGCAACACACATGGTGTATTGGCGTAATATGCATATTTTTTTTTTTTGGTCTAAAGTTTGGTGTAGTTAGTTGTATAAGTTGTTTTTGGGTATCGAGATTCTCATTAAATTTTGGCGAAATTCTCAACTAGAGATTGCATAGTTGACTGTACAAAATAATCATAATTTGACTGTAGGTATATAGTATACGTATACTATATAGAACGTGAATACCACTCTTGAATCCTATTCCTGCAGCAGCAGAAGAAGTAGCGTAATGTGTGCGTGAAATATATATATATTTATTTGTGTGGTCCATTTATGTCTCTCCACTTAATAATTCAAAAGATTTTAAATTTATTAAAAACATTATTTCACATAATCTTATGTAATTCAATAACTACATTAAAAAAAAAAATTATATCACATTTTTAAATGTTTTAAGTTTTTTAGTTTTTTGAATGACAATATTAAGATGAGTTACCTTGGCACCACAACTTAACATTTTATTTTTCGAAATTTGTTCCATGCTTTAGTAACCAATTTATAACCATTCGTAACCACGAATTTGGAATTCGTAACCTAAATCGATTACTGCAAAAATCGTTTTCCAGAAACGGATGTTGGTGTAACGTTATGCCAACACCCACGCTTCGAAATAATCTACTTAGAAATTTCAAATCTGTTCTAGGGATTAGTAACCAATTCGTAACCATAAATTTAGAATTATTTTTATACTTATTTAAAAATATTTCAAATAAATAAAATCATAAATTATGTACGGCATAAATTGGGTTAAGACGTTTAAACTTAAAAAAAGTTAAAATAACTATTTTAAGCATTACATCGTACACAAACTTATATTTTACTAAAAAAAAAAACTATTGTTTCATAATTGAATATCTTAGAAAAATATAAAAGGCCTTAAAAATTTTTTTGGAAGAATAAAATATAACCGTGGTAGCTTAGCACCCATGTCACTAATTAATATTTCCTTACTTAGTAATTAACTATAGATAAATAATGAAACATTTATTCAACCATAAACATAATAAATAATACTAAATATATTTTATAAATGCTTAAAATTATTACAAGTTATATAATTAAAATATATTTAAATTTAACAACGTCTTTGCGTCAATCGTAGACTAATAATACTGGTTACTCGGGTTAGAATACATAGATGCAACTTTAATTTTTATTACTACATATATTTTAAAAACGCAGAAAACTTTTTATTATGATTTTTATTTTATATAAAATAAATATAAGAGATATTTTCATATGTTTAATGTTATACGTGATATCAAAAGTTGGGTTATCCTATAGTATTATATAAAAAAAATAATAACTCAGTTTCTTACCTAAGTAAAAATAAAATCACGTGAACAAATATATTTTTAATTTAAAGCAAAGAGAGAAAAGTAATTTTTTTTATTATGACGTAAATTTATAATTTTATTTATTTGAATAAGTTTTAGATAGGTATAAAAATAATTCCAAATTTGTGGCTACGAATGGTTACGAATTGGCTATTAAAGCATGGAACAAATTTCGAAAAAAAAATTTTAAGTTGTGGCGTTAGGGTAACGCACCTACAATATTAATTAATTTTTTAATTTCGTATTCTAAAACGAAATATTGTTTGGAGTATTTAGATACAAAAAAAAAAAGGAATTTTGAACGAGTTTATACTTATAACTATAAGTTAATTAGTTATAATCATTTATAATTTTTTTTTTTTGAAAACCGAAAAGAATGGCACAGGCTACGTAAAATAGCTACGCAAAATGTTTGTCTGCTGCTATTCCACTCTTTAAACTTAAAATAGGTACTTATAAAGTTATAACTTTTATAACTAATTAACTACTCATTCGAAATTCAATTTTTATGTATGGAAGTATTCCAAAAAATATTCTACTCTAGAATACGTTATTAAAAAACAAAAACAAATGGCATAAATAACTCATTGTAAAAATGTATTGTTTCTTCAAAAATGTTTCTTTGCAATGATATTAAATTATGTTATGATAATATTTTCAAAAAACTTATAACCTTTTGAAATATTGAGTGTAGAAACTTAAATGGACCTCCTTGTAGTTGTATATATAGTTGCATACACAATTTATGATAAATATTTAAAAACTAATAGAAAATTATTCTTGAAAATTTCGTATAGTTCAATATTGTTCAATATTTTATAACACTTTTTTTAAAAGTGTATTGCATTTTAGGGCCAAATGGTTTTATTAAATTGTTATTATATAAATAATATTAGTCCCTGGCTCTATTTTAAGTATAACTCAACTAACCAGAGAATTTGAAGTTTTTCATATAAATCAATAAATTAAAAGTTGCATATATTAAATTAAATTTTTTGCTTTTATTATTGAATTTGATTGCAATTGTGAAATTTGAAGAGTGAAGTGAAATATTATTGAAAGTGAAAAGGGATAAAAAAGATATAACATCAGGTCTCCGGGAACGCTGAATTGTTTGCATTTTTAGAAAAATAAATGATTTATTCAGATCTAGGAAATCTATTTATAACGTAAAGTACATCATGTAGGTATTGGAGTGTTAAAAATGTAAAATATTTATTTATGCGATATTAAGAAGTCAATTTTTAATTCTTGACTTTGGGCGTTGTAACTAAACAGAGCCATAACACTAGACTTATTCAATAAACGTTACCTTAAGGCACAATTGTATTGTATGTTTAACCACTCTGTGCATATATATATATATATATATATATATATGATATACATTATGTACTATATATATGGTTTGGACGGTTTCTGCGTACACAACACATTTTAAAAACGAATTATTATATTTCAGCAAACAGGGTAATGGTGGGCGAATAGTAGCAGTGTACAAGGGGTGGTCAAGGGGTTGGATAAAATTAATTGCGTCCGGTCCTTATATATATATATATATATATATATGTATATGTATATAAATGTGCGTGTATGTGTGTGTGTGTGTATGAGAGAGAGAGAGAGAGTGCACGCGTATGTGTGTCTGTGTACAATTTGCCCCGTCGTCCGAAAAGATAAAAGAAAACTAATCAAAAAGTTTTTAATTAGAATTTTTTCCGCTTTGTATTGGATTTTGTTTGTGTGTAGTTGGCCGGAAACTAATTATCGGAAGTTTTTTGCTGTTATCCAGATTCCGGGGTTATGACGTGTCCGTTATTTTTGGGGAAATTGTATTTGATATTCTTATTTCCGCTTTTTCGTCTCCCAGTCATCAGTGATAAAATACAAGGACGTATCGCTAATACGTATTATAGTATAGTATTATTGATTGAATAATATATTTTCTTACAAAACCAATGGCATAGTATCAATAAAGTATACACACTGCAAGGGTTGGTGTTTATATGTCGTCACTCGGAAAAATAGCTCCAATAAGCAGAATAACGCAAATTGACATGGCAAACTGAATCACTGAATTCAGAAAAAAAATTGAGTCCAACGAAAAATACCCCTTTGCTATCTGTTGTAAAAGCTATAAAAATCATATTATTAATCTCGTTATTGCGTACGGTAAATCAAAAAAACTTTTCTGAGAAATCTCTGTTGTGTAATAATATATACGATATTTCGATTAATAGCGTTGGAGATATCTTTTAAAATTACGCGAAACAGCATTGGAGATAATTTATAATTCTATGAATATCGATTTACTGAGTAATGGATGGAAAGTATTAGGTTTTCACTTTAAAAAGATTAATAATAATTCTTTTATCTTTTGATTCTTTGCACAACCTTCATCTAAATTTAGTTGTTATAATATAAGGAGAATCTTGTTAGAATGTTAGTAGATACCAATACAATTAATAATTGTTCAGTTATTAGTGTAACATTTATGCTTGTATATTTACAAACCTATTCAAGGAAAATGTTAACACTATAACTAATAATTTTTTTTAAATGCGATAATATGATTATTGGGTACAAATGTACATTTATTATCCCATGTAACTTCAATGAAGAATCTTGTTCATATAATAAACCTCTTAAATGTTATATAAACATCTCACACGTGAAACTTAAAAAAAAAATACAACGTGTAAATCAAACAAATGTACAATAAAACACTAAAACAGTAAGTCTTTAAAAAAAAAACTTATCTTGTTCTAGACATTTCATATAAATTCTTATATATGCATTGAGTTATATATCCATACTCGATCATACCATGTAAACAGATTTTTAAAACATTCAATCCCGAGAAACAACGATTTTGCGACCACGTGTGTTTCACACCAACAGTGAAGATGTGTTTGGTGTATGAGTGTGCATAATAAATAGGAATAACTGGAATATGTCAAAAGAAATTAGGGATCGGAGAACATGACGCCAATTCTTATTGTAGACGGTGTTGGCGGACGGCGGTTCATCGAAAAGTAAAGGGTAAAGTAAGGGTTTTCCGTAAGGGAAAACCCTTACTTTGAAATCTGAACCTCAAAATAAGGTCATTTATTCGTGGAAAAATATTTTATAAATGAAAACTATGTTTATTAGAATAGTACACTGTTTGATGTTTGCACGTGTGCTATTAATGTTACTAAAACGGCGTATCATATATATAAAATCACTGTATAAGTATGAACCTAGTAAACCTAGTAAAGGTGTTGTCATTCCGTTCATCAACAGTCGTTTTAGTTTTGTTATGCGGTATAAATGATATATTTTTATAAATATGATCGCCAAATTGTTTTTGTTTGTCCAATGATATGGATGATATGGTTTGATACACTTTGAGTGAAATTTTTTATAATTAATTTTAATAAGTTCATTGTGTGATGGTTATTTTAAATCTCTGCAAGAGGCAGCGCGTGTGTCATGTACTATAAACGCCTGCAGTACCGCAACTAGACATGTGCAAGCATATTTTTTCAAGCAGCCCAGTCACAATATAATTTTTATACAATCAGTTTGGTTGCTATAAAAAAAACACAGTTTGATCAGGTACAAATATGCCAGTAGTTTAAATCATAATAATACATATTTTATTTAAAATTAAATCCAACGGTCCGGTACGACTTAACTGCCCTAACCTGGTACCCCAACCATTCCCAGCAATTGTGGCACTGGGCACCTTGTGAACAATAAGTCTTAAGGCGATGTACTAAAAGGATTGTATTAGACAGATATTCAGTGGTTTGGAAGGGCCCCATATTTGTAAATAAATGTTTCATTTTTGAGATTTGAAACTCGAAATGCGAGTTTAGTCGCTTTGTGTTGTTTGACATGGGTTAATATTTTGTCTATAGTGTTATACCTAGTCACCTAGATATTTTATCAATGGTTTTAAATAATTGTAATGGAATTATGTTTGTATTTAGTGTATGGAGGGACATTTGTTTTTAAGATTAAGTTTACCTGCAGGATGGATTTTCTTCATAGAATTTGATTTTCCAGTTTTTTGTCCAAAACTCAATTAAATCGTCAACTTAAAATTAAATTATTATTTTTAGAGTTATTAATTTTTTTTTTAATAGAATTTAACTACACGTGTATAGATAATATTTGTGTTATTGGAAATATTCTTGACAAAATTCATAGAATCGAAAATATTTTTCATAAACTGTATTTTGTAATGTTCAAATATAATTTATGTTTCTGTAAATCAAACTGAAAATTCTAAAATTTAATAGAAAAATCTAAAATTATTAATTGATTTTATAAAGCTTATAAGAAAATATTATGAAATTATAAAGTATCTATTATTTATTAAAACTTTATTGTAAACATCTATGATATAATAATGAAATTGAAAAGCATAAATCAATAAAGTCAGAGTATGCAATTTATAAATTAGTATCCATTTTTTTATGTTCTCTTTTTATACTTTTTATAGACTATAATATATTACTACCATATATAGTATTCTAATACGTTTAAGGAAATTTAATATGTTAAAACACTTTTACAAAGTTCTAATATTTGTAAAATATCGAACAACCATTTATCTAAAATAATAAAATGTCATATTATATTTGGGTTTTGATATTTATAAGAAAATTATACGTGATATATTCGAAATAAATACTGTAGGTACAGTAAGTATACACATAAAATATTATTATAAAACATGTAATATAAAGAACAAAATTGAAAAATATTTAAGCACCAGAAGTATATCTGTGTTATAACATTGGAGTTTTAATTAAAGTAAAATTAAAATACGTAACTATTATATACATAGGAAATTTTATTGAACGTAACAATTGCATTTTATAATCGTCATTAAAATCAAACTTTAATAAATGATCGTGACGTTGTTGAATATTAATACAGATTTTTGTGGGTGTCAACTTTTAATTTAGAATATTAATTTATCATTGAAATTAAATGAACATTTTGTTTGATTTTAATTTTAATACATGATGTAAGAATTCTGAATTGGAAAATGTGTAAGTTAGATAGTTATAAATAATATTGTAATAAATATTTTATTAAGGGGACTACACTCGCATGTGTTGTATCTGTCTTACAAACGAATTATATAACAATTAATTGTACGTTCTGAATTATTCGTTTAATATTTGAATTAATTGATCTATTATTAAATTTAGAAGTAAGAATATTATCTAGTAAATATCGTAGGTTTTCTTTTATATTTTAATTTTAAATCGAGTCATGATAATTCATAAATCGCAAATTGTTAGTATATTTTAAAACACTCGCGAGAGTCACTAAATAATATTCTTACTTCTAAATTTCATTATAGGTCAGTTCACTCTAATATTAAACATAACAGAATCAAATGAATTATTCAGAACGTACAATTTTATTGTCATACGTTTGAGATATGGCATGCCGGTGTAGCGTCCTCTTAACGATCACGCATGTGGTAGAAAGCAAGTATTTATAAATTATAATTCATTATATAATATATATATATATATATAATATATTAGATGTCCGATGTACAATGCATTTAAATTATTATTATTATTATTATTACTATTTTTTTTTTTTTTTTTAAAGCACTCTGTCTAAGTATAAAATGTCGAACGATAATGAGAATATCATGCTCCATAGAACCTATTAGTACCGACCCACAGTATTTTATACTTCTTCTGCCCATTATTCAATTGTATTGTTTGCACGTGTTCTAAATTTGTTGACAGACGACCATGTCGTTTTACGAAATATTTTTCGTTCAAAATTGTTTTTAATTTTTAAATTCATTTTAAAGCGCGCGGAAGGATATCTGCCCCTCCCCCCCATTCCGTCTCACACCTCGGTACACGTCATACTATAAGCGGCTAAATCAGCTTTTGGGACGTATTGTTATGACATTAATCGTGTTGCACTGGCACCGTTTAAATCGATACAAAAAGTAATGACTAATAACCGTAACGGTTCCGGCGCGGTATCGGGATGAGTGTAAGCAACGGCCACGCTCTATACCACGGTAACACGCGTATACATATTATACATCTATACAATAGTCGGTGCCGCCGCCGCCGCCGCCGCCGCCGCCGTCTATTCTCAACTATACGCGCGACGGACTTTCAGCGTATGGGTGGGGCGGTATAACAATAATATACGATGTCGAGGGGTGGCTGTGAGGGGGTGGAGGGAAGCGTGTTACGGTCGCATACTCTCCTTCACTCTCCCACCGCCCACCCCTTAAATGTCGGCGTCTGGTTGTTTTTGATTTTTAATTTTTTTTTTCACAGTTCAGCTCCGAGCTCTTATTCCGCATTAAACGCCCGGCAAGTGCGTTCAATTATAATTCCATTACGGCGGTCCACGCGTGCGGGCGGGTCAGCGGTGGTCATCAGTGGCGTGTGACACACCCCGCTTTTTAGCCGTATACTTTTACGCGCGCACACGCGCGGTGTACACCGGTCGAGTCGAATGTACATTACGTTTTAAACCCGCGCGCGCAGGTACTACCGCGGTGGTACCTGTTCACTGTTGGCGGCGCGGTGGGGGGGGGAGTGAAAATGAAATAATAATAAAAAAAAAAAAAAACAATAAAAACATTAGCGAAATTGAGGTACGCCCTTTGGAGATATAAATTGTGTATGTGTGCGAGCGTGGGTATGTAATGATATATACATATATATATATATACAAGGGAAAACGAGCGGTGGAAGAGAAATCTATATGTTGATCGGTTCGGTGGTGTGCTAGTGGTGGTCGTGGACGGTTGGGGCAAACCAGGAAACCATATGTGTGTGTGTGTGTGTGTGTGTGTGTGTGTGTGTGTGTGTGTGTGTGTGTTATAGGTGTGGACGGAGTGACGGGAGGAGGTCGGGGGCAGTCGGTGAAGGATACAACGGGCCGGGAAGGGGTATATATGTATATATGTATGTGTACAATATGTATAAATGAAGTGGACGTTTGGCGGGTGGAATGGCGAGCGCGCGGTGCAGAAAGAGCGCAATTTAATTGGATTGGCAATAGATCTCTCTCGCAGCCGGTCGGTCGTTCCATTAATTTATGGAAAATGTATAATGCAACGCGGACTCGGGCGGCGGCAATCGAATTACCGCCACAGCACGCGGCCGTCCAATGCCCGCACGCACACACACACACACACACACACACCGGTGGCTTTTCACCGAAATTACCAGTTTACCGGCACGGCGGCGGCAGACATCCTTCGTCCGCCGCCGCCGCCGCTTCCGGTACGATGTGCACGACGTTTGGAGTGTTCCGTTCGGTCACCGGATGACGGTGTCCGGTGCTCGACCGCCATCCGAGCAACGCGTCCATCAACGCTCGTTCCATCTGCACGGTGTGTCGCGCGTGCGTACACATTCACCTTCATTCGCGCGACATGCACGCGTCACTGACCGCCGCCGAATAATATTTCTGATGATTTCTGGATTCGGATGAACCAAACGAACGCGTAAACCTTGACGAAGACGGGGAAAAAAACGCGGGTGTCTCTTCTTTGGACCGTCCGTTTTCCGACTGCGGTTTTCCGGTTCCCATCGCGTCCCGTCGCCATACGCTCTGCGGCGCGTAAATCGACTCTACGAGATTTGACCCCAAACGCCTGTCGCGTACGCGCGGGTATATTATTGTGATTGTTTCAAATATTTTGGCGCCGAGCGCGATTTCGGCTCGTCATACTCGACGGTTAACCGCGACTCTGAGAGTCGATTTGCTCGTTCGAAACTTGCAACGCATCGTATATTACGCGGGTCGTATTTATTTTGTATCGTCGTAAACGCATAATTGATAACATCCAGCGCGTTATTTAAGGGAGGGGGGGGCGGCGGCTAATTTTTTATATTTTCAATATTTAATTTATTTATTTGGTACAATAAGGTGTTTATTCGTTGCTGCCCCAGGCCGCCAAGTTCCTTAATACGCCCCTGATAATATCATTATGATCTACATCGGTTTTCACTCCTTCTTCGCGCATTTATGATACATGGTCTTGTCGTCTGCTCTGGACCACATATTATATATTGATATACTGTTCTACGTAATATCCGATATTCCAATTTATAGAATAAGTCGATGTGTTAATAATTTATCAATACTTGTCAACCGTGATGGCTTATAAATAATAAATAAGTTCAGTAAAGATATTTAATGAATATCTTATGGGTAAAGATTTTTTTTTTTTTTTTTTATTAACAAGATAAAATATTTCGATGGTTTCGTATTATGAAATAGTGATAGTTTACTTTGTATAACACAGTAAACCAGTAAATTCGTATACAACCCGTAAAAATATACTTTAATCTTAATTCGTATTTAGTAATTTTATTCTCGGAATAGTAGAAAAGAATGTCCACAGACAATTTTAAACTTCTATTTCAATTAAAAGAATGTTTGAGTCGTGCAAAAATTAATTACAAATGATTTTAAAGTACATAAAAATAAACCACCGTTAAATGAAGTCAACAATAGACAAGATTCATCGCGTGAGTTATAATTACGGGTATGTATTTATGTAAATCTACAACGGTCTGCAGGCACTTTTTGTTATACGATTACTATTAATTAATTATATAGTAATAATTAATATGATTCAAAAAAATAAAATGAATTAAAAAAATTTAATTGACGGCTGAAGCGGGGCTCCGTGGCCCTATAGATTTTTATTTTTAATAGCACTAAGCCGTACTCCTAATTAAACTTCAAAATGTTACGTAAAATAAATTATTATGGTTATAAAATCAGAACATAGGTTTAATTACATTATTGTCATTCTTCATCATCAACTTTTATATTAAATATATCGTCTTAGGGTCGACTTCTCCCTTTTAATTAATCCTATCCCCTTGTTATTGGCCCTTTATATCTCGTCGACCACCTTTTTTAGCTCCCCTTTTCAATACGATCATTTCTCCGCGTGACAACATTATATTCTTTTTGTGGTAAACCTAAACAACTATTGTGTGTAAAAATAATATTTTAACTCTATTCACGATTTAATGGTTTTAAGTACCGAATAATTATTAATTATAGTCGCCTCTATATATGTATATACATATGTTTTCACTATATTTTGGTATAATTAATTTCACCGAAATTCAATTTAACTCGTACAATATGAATAAAAGTTTTAATTAAAAAGCTTATAAAATAACCTACCAAATCACAAAATGTAACATTCGCGTCCAATTTAACAAATGCTTGTAAAATTATTTTTGATGTTGAGAATATTATCTATAATATTGTAGTTTGTCGATTATTGTTTATTGTGTTATTAATTATGTGCTTAGAAGCTGATAATATTTGTATTATCAAATGCCTTATATTTGTGGACTATATAATCAAATATGCTTGAAATGTCAATCATTGTAACCATATATCGTGGACACTATATTTATATATATATATATATAAGCCATTAACCTAGAATTTGAATTTGAAACCGACAAACGGGATGTATCACTAAGTTTTGAAATTTTTGTAAAAACCCGAATCTAATAACATTGCTAAAACACATAGAATAACATACTTGTATTAATAACTATAATTACATATGCGTTCTTATTTGTCTTATATGTTTCTTATATGTTAGTTCTGAATCATATCGAAGTCGTTGGACCCACTATCGGTATTTCTATAAGGATACTAATGAAAGGTACAATACCATTTTGGTTTAATAAATATGAATGGAAAAAAATAAGCTATAAATTAACTATATTATTTATATAGGTTTTTAAAAAAAAAAATATATATATATATACACACATAATATACAATATATGTACAATGTTAAACTTTTAATAATTTTTTTTTTTAATTCGTTTATTTTAATGAAAATTTTCAAGTGACTACAATGAGTAAATGAGTGGAGTACAATATAAGACGATGAAAAAAAAAACATCGAATAAAAGTTTCACATTAGAAACTCCTGAACACGAGTAGTCATTTTGGGGAAAAATATTAATATACACGTTAAGTTTGATGTGCATTGAGAAGATCTCTGGACCATTCACGTTTTGGGCGTCTAGCCGAGTTGTCCGGAAGTGTCCTGGAATAAAGTTAAGCGATGAGGGTGTTTGAATGGTGTTCCATATTGGAGTGTAGGCATAAGTAATATGTGGTAACTGTTTGCCTTATGGTAGGGATATAAAGGTCATTATGCAGTTAGATATTTGTGACTTATCAAGGGGCTTTAACAACCACGCAGGGGCGGATGTCTTGGAAGGCTTGTATGGTTCTAGTGTTTGGCGGTACCCCAGAGAGAGATTCCGAGTGACCAAATGGATTGCAGCAGAGATTTATTGTTAGTTTTATTACTATAAAGCTTGAATTGAGAAAAAAATTAAAAGGGTAATGTAAAAGTGTAACAAAATGTACGTATTTAATCATTTAAATGTTTTATTGATTAAAATATAATTAGAAAAGGTACGCATAAATATTTTCTAAAAAGAAGAAGGTCTCCGCTCCTCCCCTTTCAATTCAAGCACTCATTATATGCATTAGGTTTTAATTCATAGAAAAAAGTTTTATGAAATAAAATATATTACCTAAGTAATTTTATTTATACACAAGAAGTTAAATTTAATTTAAAATGTATAAAATTTATATTTTAAAAATTTTTGTGATTTACCCTTTTTAATCACGTTATTATAGGTTTTTATATAAACAAATTCTTCCACAAGTTAACGATGACTTTAATTTTAGTTATTTATAATTTATCCGTGTTATATATTTCAACTAAATTGTTAAACTTAAGTAATGTCATGGTGCTATATCTTATTATAATCTTAGATTTTGAGAATTAACTATGGATAAAGCTATTGATTTTACAACGATGTGTTTTATTTTCAGAAAATACTTTTTGAAACACCTCCTACTATGGATTACACAATAAACTCAAATGGTGCTATTAAGAGGTGATTTTAATACGTTTTTGAGAGAATTGCGAAGAATAACGATAGAATTATTTTAATTTAATGTGAACCATTCAATATTATGTACGTATTATACCTATCCTATAACTACCTATATTTAATCAATTTCAAAAATGTGTACACGATTTATTTTTATAAGTTACCAAACTTTGAAAACAAAATAAATACACAAATAGTATATTATATTTATTTAGAAAATTATATTAAATTTTTTAAAGACAATATCTTCAACTTTCTTGATGAACATTCTACAATTCTGTTAAAATCTATGTATCTATAAATATAGGTATTCATTTATATCTTGAAATAAATTTTAGTAGTTAAGACGATTTACGTATTTATAGTGTTCTGTGTAGATGGGTAGTCATTGTAAAACATAAAATTAAATCAGAGTCAGACGTATAGTGAACGATAAGAATACTAATATTTAATAATGACTTAAAAGGCGAATTTTAAGAAATTTTATTAATGACTAAATTATTATCATGATTTAAATTTGGAAATGTAACTATCTGTTCAAATTGTATTATCAGTTTTTCATTTTCAATTAAATATAAATCTGAAGACATTTAAATGAAAAATAAATCAATACATTCCTTGCTCCTCTTGGAATCTAAAAGAATTTTCTTTATTTTATCTTCTTAACAATAAAACACTGATAATTATTTATTTAATCACTTTGGTATAATATGCTTTTATAAATGTGCTATTATAGCATAATGGAACAGAATTTATAAATATAATTAACACTTAATATATAATAAATAACGGTAATAGTAATAGTATTTAATTTAAGCTTCAGAATATATTAAAATAATTAATTTTATACTTAATTCTTAAGAATAATAAAAGTTAAAATAATTAAAACAAATTCGATATTACCATTTAAAATTTCAAATAATACTAACCTATATTATAACAATATGTTTCACATTTAATTTAGATTTCAATTTATTTTGGGACTAACAATAAATAAATCAAAGTCATGTATAATATACAACTGTATTAATGTTGTAATTTTGTAGAATATGAAGACATTGAATGAAATTTTAATTTATGATTTCAGTGTGATTTTTTTATGCTTGTTGATCTGTTATCATGCTTTGGAGTAGAGAACTGTATTCAATCTTTAACTTAAAGAGTGATTTTTGTTAGCAAATTATACTATAGTTGGTAATTTCGGGAGTCGAAAGTTGAAAATTACTAATACTTTAAAAAAAAAAAACTGACAAAAAATTGTTTACAGACAATTTTATAGACATGGTATACATTATTTTAATATCATGGCTCTTTTTATAATTGTTGACTTCTTTTTGTGTTTTTAATTTTTATTTATGTTGATGAATGTTTGTTTCTAGTTCAATAAGCTTTTTAAACTAGATGTAATACAAGACTCCTAATAAGTTGTTTTTAGTTCTTATTACATTAAAAAAATATTAATAATATAATATAGTCAAAATTTGACTTGACCATTTTAAGCTAAAATTTTGATGGCATTACTGCAACAAATTTGCAAGCTTTTTGGTGGTAAACAATTTATTAATTTATAAATTTTAATATCTAACACTTTAAAATGTATTATAAAGTTTTTTGTATGTTATACTTTAGAATTATCTAATATATTAAAAGTAAAAAGTTATCTTTTATATCTTGAAGTTTAAATGTTGCCAAAATTAGATATCTAAACAAAATATTACGGTTGCTCTTCAATCAATTTTTAGTTTATTGTACTAGTTCAATAAAAATATTTATGCCAGAGACCATGGCTTGAAATCAAAAACATATTTTTCAATTTGATTTTGGTTTAGAAAATCGATTTATATTTTTATCGTTATCAGCAGTGGCGTATCCAGGGTTCATCAATGAAGGGGAGGGGGAAGGACTAAACAAAGTAAATTATAATTTTATCAAATAATATTATACCCTTCCTTTTTAATAGGTTGTTATTAGTCGTTTAATCTATGATAATTGATAATACACAAAATGTTTCTTCAAAACGGTTTTCAGGAATATCATCGTTTTTATGCTTATTGCCTTTTATTATATACGTTTTATACCATAACACGACAATGACCTGAAGCCCCTTAGCGCCCCGCTCCTGGGTACACCACTGCAGGATACCGATAATGCAGAACCGATATGAAATACCGGATTCCAGCTTAAACAATTATAAATTTCTTTCAAAAACTCAAAATTATGACATTAAAAAGTATAAAATTGATATTTATTATGTTTATATGGACAATTAAAGACGGTTTAATTGTACATTGTGTAAACGCTTTAAAGCGACCTCAATAACATAAACAGTTTTTTATTTTAACGAATCTCAAATATATGGTTTAACAAATAAAATCGATTGTATTTTTGTTCATGTAAACGGATCATTCACTTTTATTTTGATAAGTGATAACACATTCTGTATTAAATATTATAGCGGAACTAGGAAGAAATAACGATTTTTTGAAATAATAAAAATTATAACATACCACAATATTATATTAAAGACTCGTGTAAAGAAATCAGGCAATTAAGGTCGTAATAAATAACTCATAATCAAATCGGGTTGTATTAAGAACGGGTTAACTCGTACATTTTTTGGCTTGACACGTTTTATTTTTATTTACAATAATTTACGAGTTCATATATATAAATATCATATTTCATAATATACAATATACATCGACGAGATACACTCGACACCTTCTGTACAGCAAAACGGTTAAACTTGAAAACTTTTTCCAAATTAAATTTCGATTGAAATCCGGTATTGATTTTTTTATATATATATTTTTTTTTTGTTTTTGTTTTGAGTACCGCTATTTATTATTTTCGATTTCGGTTTTGGTTTTTGACGAGTTTTACTGTTTTTAAGCCCTGCTTGAATCTATAAATTTGTTCCCATTACGTAGGTACGTTTATTATTATTTGTATAAACAATAAAATGTTCAAATTATTTAGATAAATATTAAGCTATGTTTATATTTTATATACTGCGAAAGTGCGAACCTATTTTAACCACCATTCTGCGGTAAGTCAGTAAATTGACTTGAAAATTGTACACTTAATTGTTTGCGATACTTTTTCAATAATTATTTCAATTTATTCAATTAAAAATTCTAATAAGTATAAAAGTATAAATACAATATAAAAGATAAAAGTAAGTATAAAATAAATTATCATTATAAATAGATGATTCACCCGTCTAATTTGCCCAGAAGTCACATTAGTTTTTCGTGTATAATGATTTATAGTATAAGATTTATCATTGAATTAAAATTTAGCACATTCATTACAGGGACTTACACAATGACGTGGCATACTTGTCCTTCTGTATAGCAGACCAATTGCATATAGATAATAGATAGATTATAAAAGAAAATAATAATTATTGTTACGATTTGTATTTTAAATTTTTAAAATGCATTCGCCGTTATTCTTATTGTGTTGATAAAAAAAAATATTATAATTTATAATTCAATTTTTTTTTTAAGCACTTTTCGTTATGTATTGACAAGTGCTTAATTAATTGTTTGATGATTTCTGGTTATCTACATGATTTTTAAGTACCTACTACCTAATATAAAAAGGATTCATAATTCATATTATGGTAGGAAAATAATATTGTTAATGTAAATCATAATAGAATTCAATAATTATAATTACACAACAAATACCTACCTATTAACTATTAATAGTTAATAATATATCCCATGACCTATATAGGTAAAACATTTTGTTTTTTTTACTTCGATTTTTAGATTTTGAGTAAAACTAGGAATGTATTGGTTTTTGTTGTTGTTATTTTTTTATTATTATGTTATTGTGTAAACATTTTTTTGCGAGTTAATAAAGTGCTCTAAAAGTTGTAGTAATTGTAAAACGAGTCTAGAGTTGGTTACTTTATATTTCAGTCTATCATATTACATGTACAACTGTACAAAGAACAATTAATAATTATTATTTGATATACGACTTGTATAACCGGGATAAATATTTCAGTATTTGTTGTTCAAATAATAAATAAATTCGAGAAAAACGATGGCAAATAAAAAAATAACAAATATTTAACACTGAATTAATAATACGATTTTAAATAATACATTGTCGGCTGGGTTTGCCTCTTGACTTTAGAAATTATTATTGTAGCAACTGATTTTTTTTTTAATGGTAAACGTTTCATAAATTAAACTTTTTTGTAGTCATGTATTATGTCACTGACATTTAGACTACAAACATTATTGTTTCCATATCGTCGATGATGATGATGATGATAAGAATAATAACAATAATAATATATTAACATATTTTGTTCTTGTTTCGATCTTGTCACAAATCATGTAAATATACACAATTTACATTATGTTTTATCGACTACTAATAAAAAATACATGGTGAGTATTTCGAAGTATGCATAAAAAAGTGATTCGTGTTAATAAATATTAAACGTATATTTAAATTTTGTTTTCACTCTTGTATAGGCGTTTTACTACTTATATAAACTTGTCGGTTAAAAGAGGTTAAACGAGTTCAATAAGAAATATAAATGATCAAAGGTCATAATTATGTTTAGATTTTATTTTTCTCGATGTTTTTAGTTAGAGATTTTTTTTTTTTTAGTGAGACGAATGAGGTATTGGTTTTACGATGGAGCTTTATAATTTTTTCATAAACAATTGTTTGTTGCTGTGAAAGTGGAATAAAAGATTCATGTACGGTAGGATTAAATCAATCGAAAGAATTCTAAAATTTCCCAATCAGACAGCTTTATGTATTTGTTTTTAAAATTTAACCATTTTGTTGACAACCGTCATTGACGTGTATGTGTAATGTGTATAATATAATGAATTTTAAGAACCATTAGAAAAAAAAAATGTGTTTTGTCCAATAGGTAAAGTACCTCCTACTCGAGAGTCACAAACTGCCAGCAGTTTTGAAAGAAGTTAGTGAGTATGTGAATGTAATTTTTCGAAAGACTATTAAATATAGGACAGGAGGTACTTAAAAAAGTTATGTATTATAACATAACAAATGTTCTTTCAAATCTCCGACGCCGCACACCCTTCTATTTGATGATGATCAGTTTAAACTTCAATTATATCCTATCTCCATGGTTTAATAATCGTGTTTGATGGTCATCATCATTAACCATCAAATTTAGATTAAGTATTTTATCGAGTATACATTCTGATCGAACGACTAATATAAATCCCGCTCTGAGATAAGACATTTTATATAATACTATGTGTCTCGTATTAAAATATAAAAAGTTTACAACGGTTTTATTATATAAAAAATAATGAATTTAACATCTATAAAAGGGAAATAGAATCGTTCAAAAGGAATTAAAACTTTATGTATTAAACTTTTATTGTACATTTATACATTAAGGTATAATAATGTTGGATTGTCTTACTAAATATGATCTGATAGTATAACATTTTAATGCAATCAATCTATTTAACGCGAAACACTAATTTGCTCGGTTTATAATATGACATTATATCTATATATAACTTATGTAATTTAAAAAAATTGTTTCATTTAATTTGACTTTACATATGGTATTAATATATATATATATATATATATATATATATATATATATATTATTTATGTGATTTTCTAAAACTTTGATATTTTCAACCTATATTTATAATTAATGTTTCTAAATAGAATTTTTTTTCAACACACAATTTTAGTTTTTAAATAATTAAATTCTCCGATATAATTTAAGGAAATTATTAAAATATTATTAATGCGGTTGTAGTATTTTCCAGTGTGGTATTAAAAAAGACGTTCCCGCAACTTATAACAATATCCGTTAAAATTATTGAAACAAGTAAGAATGTGTTATTAAATACGTATATTCTAATTCTAGTAGTTAATTGAGTAACTTTTAACAGTTGTTTAATTTTTATTTATTGATTTTGAGATACCCGCGTGGCCAAGTCCATATTATACAAGTATACCTATCTAGAAAATAAATACTTACATATATTTATGAGTTATTTTTTAGTTTTATACTAAAATATTTCTTAGTTTTTTATGTTTTTAATATTCAGGTCAATACATTGTGACGGTTGCCATAATGAGATTTTAGGTATGAATTTTCATTAAAAAAAATTCAAAATCCAACAAGAATATTTTTAATTTATTATTTTAAAAAGTAGATTGATTTAAATTATAAAGACAATGATCCATTTAATATTGATATATTATAACGTGCATTTGCCAACTCCTCCCCTCCCCCCCCCCCAAATGCAAAATTTGAAATATTTTCATTTCTTTCGATCTCAACAGTTGTATCTATAATGTACTCATGACTCATTTGATAATCAAAAACCAAATAAAACCAATAGAAAATATTATTATTAATTTAGTTACTTATAAAGGCTAATAATTTTCCGTGAAACTCAGTTTAGGGTGGTCCATATAATGGCTTTGGTTCTTAGATGAGAACCCAGATCAGTTATTTGATACCAAATAAATCGATAGAACGGGTCTTGAATTTTGCTTGTTACGCAAATAAATATAACTTTCTACATTTTATTATTCCTTCAATTTTTTTTCCAAGTAAAAATGATGAGATACACATTTTTTGACTGAATAATATTTAATTTATACAATTATACTCGTACGTTTCATTGCGGTTATAATTACTTGGAAACTTTCAACTTTTGAAAAAATATATATATTCTATTATGTAAAGTGAGATATGCTCGTCTTAACATTTCAAGAAACTCTCATTGTTTATACCTCAGAATAATTAAATACCAATAAAATAATTATATATAAATATTTGAAAATATTGTAAAAGAACACAGTTTTTAATGAAAATACGTCAGCAAATAAATCAATAATATCTTTATTAATAATATATGCACATTAATGGTAAATAGTAAATTAATAGGTAAAATAATTACGAATAATATGCAAATGTAGTATTTATCTACCCATATAGTTAAAAAAAACTTTTCAACTAAAGTGTTTAATTTAAGAAAAATATGTATTTTTTTTTTATCATGTACCTATTATGACCTACCTAATATTAATTGATTGTTCTTAGTATTTAAATTAGAAATCAAATAAAGCGAATACAATTTGAAATTTAACGTTGCTTTCAAAAGAGTAAGTTTATTATTTAATTCATAATTATTTTTTCCCTCTCCATTCATAATAATAGTATACTATTCAATGAATGTATTTTTTAGAGATAACATTTTGAATGCATTATTAACAAAATAGGAATCAAAATAAATAATTATCTGTTTACTGTGGTGTAGATCGTAGAGCATTGGCGTGGCGACAGGATTATTTATAGAGACGAACAAAAATTTAAGATACCCAGTACTCACTTACCCTTTGAAATTTGTACCCTCACAAACAATAATAAAATAAAAATAGTTTTTATAATTAATATTGTTAATAAAAGTTATCAATATAAGTTACGAATTAAGCTACATTTGCCAAATTTTATTTGTATTAATCATAGGTATAACACTTATCAATTTATAAATATAAATGGATTTATAGCAAATAGAATGCCACGGGCTCTAGTAGACACCTCTACACATGGCCTGAAGTATCGTCCGGAGGTCGGTGAAAAAAATGCATAAAGCTTCCTTCATTATGTCGTGGGCCGAGTGGCAAAGGGAAAAGCAAACTAAGACATTGAAGAGACCGGAGAATTAGAAGAAAAACTGCTCAAACCTAACTCGGGAGGAAGATAGCCCGTTTTCGACATCCAGCAATGGATGCAAGTACGTGAACCCAGGCCGACGCACAGTGATCTGAAACGTTATTTTAGGCGCTCAAAAGTTCTATTCAAAATTTATTAAAAAAAAAGAAAAATGTCAAAACCCTATTATCATATATTCCTCAGTTCAAATATAAAATTGTACGTTTTATACGATTTTTTTCGTTATTTTTAATAAAGCTTTATATTTTATTTATCAGGGAAATATAATTTTTTTTTGAATTTTTGTTTTGTGTTATTTCCTGTATGCGTGTCTGTAATTAATTAGATTACACAGATAAAAAAAATATTTATTTAAATTTTTTTTTTTTTTACAATCCAAAGTTATTTGGAAATATTTTAAATTTTAAGATTTTCATTTTTTTTCTGAATATACAAAGTACACGCCGTGCCATACGACCATTTGCGTATACAACTTTTACACTTTTTATATATATTGCGTTTGCTGCACATGAGTGTAGAGTTTCGCTTCCTAGATATTTTTTTTTAGTCCTTTATTTGCGAGTTTATCTAAACCCACGCGCACCGTGCGCACCAAACAACTTCTTCTAATTACCGGCGCGCGGAATTTTGACGAAACGTCTGCGCCGACTAATGTGTGCCGTCTATCCATTTTAAGACTCGAGATTCATTAATTTCAAACCGAACCAGATCATTAATTCTGACGCGCGATTAATAACAGTGTTACTGCACCGGTGTCGTCGTCATCGCCGCCGCCGCCGCCGTCATCGTCGTCATACAGGAAGGCCTTTGTGCTGTATTTTTTTTTATTCTTCGAACACAAAGTTCATATTTCCCATCCGTTGCCACTGCCTCCACCACCGCCACCGTTCACTAAACATAGGTCTCGCATTAATTTCACTTAAAATTGTCGTGGGCACGAGTTCTTAATTAAACGGGCCACCCGGTAATTTGTATAACAAGAATTAATTGCCGTTTTTAATTAAAATTTACAATAACAATAACGAGGGATAAAATAAAAAAATTCTATATATATATATATATACGTATATAAATAAAAAAACATAAGAAGGAAAAACGCAAGTCCGAAAAGGCCAATTATTATACACGACGGCAGCGCTACTAACTTTTCCCTTTGTTTCTGGAAATTAGGTAGTTTTTCTTCTTTACTCTTTTTCGAATAAATCTTACGACCTCCCCCCCCCGCTCATTTCTACGCACCTATCTGCCGCACTCTTCTCTCTCATCGTTTATATAACATATTATTATTATTATTTTATAATAACGGGACGCGCGTCGTTACGCTCGCGGAGACGACAGCGCAGGTTCACGTCGTGCGCGATATATACATATATGACGCATTACGCGCTTCGACTAATCATCTAGAAAATATAATATATGGTTGTTTAAAGTTTTTAATTTTTTTAATGTACGTCGAGGCTCGGACGTCCGGGAAACTTTTAGGGGCGGACGTCCCTTGTCAGTTTCGGGTGGTTCGCATAATGTACGAGGGTAGTTATATATATATATACGACGGCTCTATGTGTGTATGCATGTAGCACGTTTATACATATAAATAGTGAATCACGGGAAATTACAGGGGGCAAACAATCGTCGTCGTCGTTTCGACACCGCGTCGAAAATCCTCTCACGACCTCGCCGAGGCTTTTACGCGAGTCGTGGTCGAAAATCAAAAAAAACAAACCGCATGGAATTCTCTCGGCTATCGTTTATTGCGTTTTGCCCCGGCTCTTTTATGACGTTCCAAACGTTAGTGTTTGTGTTTGCTCCGCAACAGGGCGGTTTACACGCCAATTAAATATATATATACTCGTACGGTACAATTATACGATATTGTTGTAGACGTCCAGTTATCTGAAGTTATTAGGTTTAGGCGCCGAGTATATGTATGCGTGTTCTCAATTAAAATGCACCGTAAGTGCATTTTTCTTCGACTTTTTATTTCGCCGTAACCTGGCATAAGCACTGGTAGAATAAAAATTGTACATCCAAGACGCCAATTTTGTTTTTGCTCGTCTATTCGGTGTAGCACTGGGTTCCGTTTGCGGGACGTCAACGTTATTGATATATTATATTTTCGTGGACGTTTGAAACTTTTGAAGTGTTTATTATTATATTTCATACACACAATAACATTTTCGATTGTAAATGTTTTCGGGGAAAAAAATAATTCAACCCATTCTACGACTAATGGTAAAAATTAATGACTTTAATAGCAATAATATAAAATATACTTAGTAATGTGGACTGACACACTGTCTTCGCTCATAATCGTTTTTCGTATACAATGGTTTTATATCATTGAATTCAAATTTAGCACATCCGTTACAGTGACCCCACCAAAGCCCACTGTACAGCAGAGTGGTTCCCACATTTTTTTTTTTTTAATTGAATATTTTTAAAAGTGGTTACTGGGAATTGAATGGGATTTGTTTTTGGCAAAATTTAGTTCGACATAACGTATTAGTGTACAAAAATAAACTACTTATAGCAATCAAAATATATAATAAAATATCCTTAGTATGATGTAGGCTAACAAACCGTCTTCGCCCAGAGTCGTATTTTCTATTAAATGTTTTATCATTCAATTAAAATTAAACACATTTATTACACTCGTTGTAGTGATCTACTCAATAACTATAGGTAAAATCCGTACTCACTATACAGCTGAGAACGACTTCTCCTGTTTTTTCTAAAACATGTTTACAGTCAATTTATGTTTTAGTAACATAATATAATCGCTACAAATGATTGCATGTTGTCTATGGGTGTATTGGATAGAAACACTAGAAACCTATTTTAAAATTTTGATAAAAAATAATACCACGGATTAATATGTCAACAAGATACACCTATTTATAATGAAAATATAATTAATAAGACAGCGTATTTTAATATTTTATAGATCAATGGTTGACTAAACGTCGTCTTAGTCATCTTTGTTTCACGATTTTGTCGCAGTTAATTTTTTTTTTTTGATTATCAATGACGTATTTCTAATTTGACACTTACTGTGTATACAGCAGAGCGGTATACCCACTTGCCGACCTTTTTTTTCGGAAATTATTATCGATAAAAAGTTTTTTCTCATCAAAAAAATTGAAAGTTTAAAAAGTTTCTCATAAAATATTGTTAGTGGAAATTAAAAGAAAATTAAACGTAAATCCACAACAGTTTTTTTTATGAGCGTCTGAAGTTAGAATTTTGAGAAAATTCGTTCAAATCACGAACATTAATTGCAAATTAATTTAAGTCGGAAATTATAAAATATTTCATTTTTATATCTAAGAATTAAAATTGTAATATAAGATTCTTCATAAATTTTATTTAATTTAAAAAAAAAAAGTCTATTGGAAAGCCGAATTTGTCTTTTATGAGCGTTTGAATATCAAATTGATTTGAAAACTGTTATTTGCCCATAAATAAACAATTTTTCATCGAACGATTTTCTTGTTTTGTTGTAATTCAAAAACAAATAATCGTAAACTTGAAATTTTTACTAAATTTTTATTTTATCATTCTCTCATATCAGTGGTTTTCAACCAGAGTGACATGTCACTCGAGGGTGCATGGACCTATCATAGGGTGACATAAAATATCCACGAAAAAAAAAAGAATAAGTGAATTATTTATTGATTTAGTAAACACACAAATATTAAAATAAAAAAACGCCAAGACTCATAAAAACAACCCTAGAAGACAATATAAGACTCGCTTTTTCCACCATCAACCCTAAAATTCCCCAAATTTGTAAAAACTACCAAAGTCAAATTTTTCATGAATTTATTTATAATTCATTATTATTTTTAAATATTCCTATTTTTTTTTTAATTTGTCAATTATTTAAAGTATCGATGTTTGTTGAATTCTGCAACTCAAATAATGTGTATAGTTATTTTTTTTCTGTGCACTTTTTTATTTAAAAAAATGTACAGTTAAAATTGTTTAATAATATACTGATGCTACGGTGACACGATGTTGGATACTAGTGACTATGGGTGACATGAAATAAAAATGGTTGAGAACCACTGCTCTATATGATACAATTTTTAAAATATTTTGACATGTTTCAATATATTTATAAGCCATTGAAATGTCAAATTTTTTTAGTTTGTTTCTATAAATGCTGATAAAATCTTTTTTGTTGGGTCAAAAAGTTTGAAAATTTAATACATGGTTCCTCAGTAATTGTTTTAATAGTAGTTCAAAAATATACATCGTACACAGGTATGATTATTTTTTTTATAAGTATTTGAAGTTGACAAAATTCATTAAATCTTGAAAATTTGTAGTTAATAATTTATAAAATTTTCGTAACTTTTATTACTTTTGTTTTTTTTTTTTTAACTATTTTATAACTAAAAATCGAAAATTTAAAATTAAACATCTTAAAATTAGTTCATAATTGTATACTGTAACGAAAAAAATCAAAAAACCATATACACTAACTATATATTACTTAATAGGTATTTTAATTTCAGATTTGGACAAAATTAGATATTTAAACAAAGAAAATTTATTTTGTTGCAATTAAAAAATATTATTTGTGGATACTTAAAACGTTTAAAGTATATTAATTAATTTCATACATTCATTGACATTTTCAAATGCAATGTTTTTGTTAAAAATGAATTCAACCTTCTGTGTTACTATTCGTATAATAGTAAAATAAATTACTTTAATAGCAATTACACCATAAAATATTCTTGATATAAGCTGACAAATCATCTTCGCTCAAAATCATTTTTCGCATACTTACAATGATATATTACCATGGAATTCAAATTTAACACATCCACTAAAGTGACCCACTCTACACAGTACAGTATGAGGTACCCACTTGTCCACTTTTTTTTTTTTTTGTTTAATTTCATTCAGAATAAAAATATATAAATTGTATGAATCAATATTTATCCTATGTATTGTGTAGTGTATCACTGTCATTTCATCTTAAAGTGATATTTGCCAATGTGGAAAAAATCTCCGTTATTAATCAAGAAATCCATAAAAAATGTTGTAAATAAAAAAAAATCATTGGTTTCTAGTCCAAATATCAGTAAATTATTTATCGTTGGTTTTAAGATTAAGAATAAAACTCAAAAGAGAGAGTTTGTAATAATTCTCACACCTACATCAAAACTGTCATCACTCAAAAAGTTAATTATTTTTTTTTTTGTTAAACGTATATTCGAATTCTACAAACGAAATAACACGAATCAACAAAACAGATTTATTATTATCTTTATTATACTCCGACAAATGGCAGTCTAAGTACATTTTGTCGAACGAATGATAAAGTCAAAACATCAAGACGGTTGTTTTTAACATTCCTGGAAAAAGTGGTTTTTTTGAGTTATTACAATTTTGATCTAGGTAGCAATATAGGATTTCATATCTATATTCTATTCGTTTCAGTTATTTTTTTTATATTTTTAAGTTTAAAGTTATCTTTTTATAATGATTTTATGTTGTGTGACTATTTTTTATAGGTAAATAACGACCAATTGATCGAACTTAAAAATAAAAGCTTGCATAATGAAAAATATTTTTAAAAAAACAAAAAGTAATCAAACGTTAAATAAGTTTTTATAAAAATATGCATTTTTAACAATGTTTTATTGTCTTATAAATTAAAAAAGGCTACTAAAAAGAAAAAAAAACTTTTAATTTATCGTTTACAGTTAATATTGGAAAGTTTAAACAATTTAACCAAAAAGTTACTAAACATATTATATAAAAATAAAGCATTTTTGTAGTTTTAAGGGTGGAAGGGTGTCTTTATTCGTCTTACACTAATGTGCATAATACATTCAAATCTCCTCTGAGTCAGTGCCTATGCAAACGGCGGCGGTGTACGTCTGATTTCCTCATTACCTTTAATAGGTATATACTTTTGATTTAAAAATGGTAGACTCCTCTAATTTCATTTCATCGTGACATTTTCAGCGGTCCTATAATTTGTTTTGTGGACATTGTTAGATTTTAAACGAGATGAGTGTGTTCATTTTACATTGACGTCACTGTTATTAGATTCGGTTTTTATTGTATTCGAAATTCTGAGGACACTTTTTTGGAGGGTTAAATAAGTTAGCAATGGTTCCAATTAAATCATCAAAGTCATTATAAACTAATGGAAATTTCATCCAGACGGTACTATGGTGTGTCGTAAGTTTCAAAACCCTCCCCAAAAAAAAAAAATATATATATATATATTAAAAATACAAATTATATCTGGAATTCTGGAGACATTCAAATTGTAGTATTCCGCCACGTCAGCTAGACATTTTAGGTATTCAGAATCGTACGTTATATTTTGTGTCGAATAACATTTTTACGTAAAATCATAATTTGTAGATACCTAAATTTATATATAATTATGTGCATCATTGCCAACGCGTCCCAGTATTTTTTCCTATCGCAGGCTATTAAATGTAGCTGCCACCGTCGCGCGTGTTTTATAATCTTAATTCAATTCTGAAAATGTAATTTACTTTATGTTATTGGCGATGCCCGTGAAACACGGTGCAGAGCTCATTGTACGAACAAGGTATGTGGTATACGCCTATCCTTATATAAAAGAACGGGCCGTTTTAATGTTCCAATTTTCTGACGACACACTATTGAACTTTTTTCAATTTTTTTTTCACAGAGTTGTGTTGCAAATGCTTTTCCGAGTGTCGCCACGTCGCCCAATTCTTCATTTTTTTTTTTTTTTTTTTGTCTGACGAGAGAGGGCTATTGTATTTAAAGGTTACGGTTTTTTTAGCGTGTCGTTTAAATAATTTAACGATTTTTATTTTTTCACAAAATTGTTCCAAATACTCTACCGAGTCATTAATAACAATATGTGATATAGAACCATATTAGAATCATTCGTAAACATCATAAATTAAGTGAAATCATAAAAATTATTACATATTACACAGTTATTCAGCTAGCGATATGTACGCGGCGACGGTCTTAAAGCAAAACGCGTAATGATCGTTATCGTCGGCACCGGTGGCGCGAAATCGATGTTATGTGGGTGGACGCGGTAAATAATCGCAATACGCCCCCCCAAACAAACCCATTGCCGAAATTCAGACGCGGTCCTCCCCGCGAAGCTCGGGCCGCACCTATACATAAAACAGTGTATATGTATATGTACCACTTGTACCACGGAGTTCATTAAACGCGTTGCCGAGAAACACATATTGTGTGTGTAGAGGTGCGGTATACAAATAACCGTTTGTTTTCACGACCCGCCAAAAATTTTCTCATTGTCGTCCGAAAGTGAAAGGAGAATATTATCATTGTTGTTCTCCGGCGTGTTTCGAAATAACAAAAAAAAAAAAAATATACAGTTTTACGTCCGTAATATAATTATTATTATAATGCGTGCACTTGTGTCCGACCGTAAAATGAGTTAATTAATTTTTTTTTCTGTATCGAAATCAAATTATCTAATCTGCTACTGTGGTAGGTACCTACACCTGCCTGCCTAGTACCTACAGCTACTCGGAAACCAGATACGTGTATTATACGACAAATAATGTCACTTGTATAATATAATAATATATGCTTCCATAAGATCTATAATAACGAGTTATAACGGTTTAAAGATCAATTTTTTATAACTATTCCGTAATTGAGTATATTTATTTTTAAAATGAATATAAAATATTCATTTTCACCATGGGTATATTTTAGTCGAGTTTTTATTTATAATACAATAGCCATTACTTTTATTCATTAATATGTACTTTATTTTTATTTATTTTTTTTTACTAATAATAATTTAACCACGCTCAATTTTTACTTGTCCTAATTTTTTTAATTGACAGGACGAACCTATAAAAACAAGGAAAATGTCTCAAACCTTTTGGCATCCGCGCAAATTAAGCTGATTATTTTTTTTAAGTATTTTTTATATTTTTATTTTTTTTTTTTAAATTCATCTTGTTATAACATAATAATTAATGTTACACAAAGCCTTCTGTTAACAATATGCATATTAAATGAAACAAACATATCTTGATTAATGTTTAAAATTGGGTAAATGTTTACAACATTAACATACCTATTTATTTCGCTGTTAATTAAGAAAAACACAAATTTTAATATGACATTAAAAAATGAATAAGATATAAATCATCTGTCACTTGGGTTGCAAAGTAGAAATTATTGTCTATATGACACCCACTCAATCTAGAAAATACACTTGTTAATTTATCTGGTTATTCCTTTGTAAAACGTTAATGAGAATGTTGTGGTTCAATTTTTTTTTTTTTTATATTAAGTTTAAGATTATACTTATATTTAATAAATGTGATGTGAAAACTTTTTTAAATATTTAAGCATAATAAATTAATATTAAGTTGGTTTTTAAGCGAACATAATAATATAATTTCCTTATAGATATGTAAATTAAAATTATATAATAGAAGATGACAAAAATATATTAAACAATTTCTTATACAAAATCATAAATTCACAGAGTTTATTAACTGTTAGTTTATAATACCAACATAGATTTAAAATTTTTTTTTAGACATGTTTTTTCCAATAACAATGTAAAAACAGTTTTACAACTATGTATGTTACTTTTTGAAGAGTTTTTACAAACGTTTAAATTATTTTCTGAACTGTAAAACTAGTTTTTACTTAATGAAAAGTGTAAATAAAAAGATTACAAAACATTTTTTTTTTCATTATAACAAAAATACTTTAACAGCAATCTACAATCTAGTTTTTAAATACTACATAACTCTAATTTCTAAACTGTATGTAAATATACTAAATCATAACATTCGGTTTATTATATGATACAATTAAGTAGGTAACTTAAAATGTTATAACGTTCAAACAATTATGTATTGAACATAAATAAAACACGGATATTATTACGTTTGGTTGTAAAAGAAATGGTCTCTTAATTGATCGTAGATGTATTATATTTTATTTGGGATTCTCTTTAAACATACATCCGAGCTACCGTCTACCTTTTTATATATCAACAGGTAATTTATATACAAAAAAAAAAAAAAATAATAATAATTTTATTATATTTTTTCAATGGATAAAATAAGCTGTAATGTTTGAACTCGTCAACATAATTGAAAATTATATGTAAAATCAATGTCGTTAAGTTTAAAACAAATCACTTTTTCCTGGTACTTAATATTAAAAAGAAATATTTTAAACTATATTTTTTGAACTAATAAATAATAGAAATCTGAGAAGTGAATAATAATCGAATACTTATTAAAATAATTTTCATATTGCTTTAATAAAAAAAAAAAAACAAATAAGTACCTGTATAACCTATAGCTACAGTGAATTTTTTTTTAAATATTATGCATAATATTCTTTTCTGTTGGAATATTTGATGCTAACATATACTAATATTATATTAGATATAGTGATGATGGTAACAACTAACAGGTAACATACCACAAAACATTTCCCTGTATAAAAATGATACAAAAAAAAAATATAACTATATAAATCAATTTCTTTATAACGCCATCTTGCATTCCCGTATGTATATAAACAATTAATATTTACACATTAAAGAATGCATGATGTTTTTCATTTCGTTTATTAGATTTACGTAATATTTTGTATAATTTATCTAATCGTGTTAAGAAGTAATGATTTGTAAAATTTTAAAAAAATGTACTATTATTGGCGAAACCGTGTACACATAACGTGAACAAATTATACTTCACCGACATTCATAAATCTTAGACGCTAAATTATTATTAAAAGGATTTTCACTTTTAAAAAATATGTTTTTGACCAAGTTCGGTTCGGTTACCTAAAGTATAAATTATGAAGATTGGCAAAGTGGTAATTTTTAAAGTTATGTGGAATAATGGATTTGTCCGCGTCATTCCCATTGCCCATATCAATACGTTATTTTCGACAAGATTTGTGCTATTGCAACCAGACGGGAGTAATGTATAAAGAATAAACCTATTTTAATAATATTTAGACAGCGATCTCATGGGGCCATGTACATATTACCGTGTAATGTATACCGATATTATTATTAATATTATTTGTCGTTATTTTAGGCATGCGTATTTTATTGCAGAAAATGTGACCAATAATATTATATACGTCGAACAATAGTCAATACATAGGTACTGACTACACCGAAAACCCCCGAGGCCCGAATTCGATAACTCTAAAGTACCACCGATTCCGTGTATATCGCAACTACACTATTGACTGCGACGACGATGACATCGTGTAGGCCGCAGCCCACTGCTAAGACGACGGTTATAAATAGGCTCTGCATACAGAGTGAACGAAATTGCGAGCACGTCTGCGAATAATATTGCTGTAGTTGGTTAGTAATAATATCATTATTAAAAGCCCACCCACCCACCCACCCACCCACCTATTAACGCGTCTTCGGGTCTCCCGCGGCCGGTCGGTGGGCGGGTGCGATAGGTTAGAGTGCGCGCCTGTAGTCGGTTCGAGTAATTTCCTTGTGTACTTTTTCTGAATCAGAAAACTTAAAGGCGGCTGTCCGATACGCGACGACTGACGTTTAATACTCTACGCGGGGTCCAAATAGAATAACCTTTAATCAAGCCAATAACCTATGCTGTTGCGGCTTAAAATAATAATAATAATAAAAAAATAAATAAATAAATAAAACCTAACGCTTATAATGTCACACGACTACGGGTATTAGCCAACATGCGACGGATCTACGATTACGTTTTCCCAACGTGTTTCCCTTAAAACAACAGTTTAAATAGACTGTGGGTGTGCCGAGGGACCCTGTCGAGCCAAAAACGGAACTTGAAAGTGGCGTAGTTTGGCGATCGGGGCCTGGGAAATAGTCGCTTCGTCGTTTCCACTCAGACTCGCCACTTTATCTTTTGTCTATCAAGTTATTCAATTATAATTTATATACTATTATCGTCATGAGGTGCGATATTAGTCGGTCGGCGGCGTGGCGAGCACGCGTACAATAATCATATTATACGCAGGTCGCGGGCACCAGGCTGTAAATACACACATATATATATATATATATATATATATAAATACTCGGAGACAGAACGCAATAATGCATATAGTGTCGAATGATTTAACCCTGAAATATATATTTGTTTTACTGTAAACGTCGAGAAGGGTCGTGGTATTCCTTAAACATCCCAAGCCGTCTGTTTAAATTACACTCCGTATTATACAGCCGAAAATAGAAAATAGAACAATGTTCTCGCTATCTAGGTATTATAATATATACTAAAATAAATTCTGTACGGACACGAACACCTATATAAAAATACAATATATATATATATATATAAAATACGCATGCACTCGATTGTTTGTGTAGATTACCTGGTCACAGCTCGTTTTTTTTTTTTTTTTTTGATTTGAATTATGTAGGTATAGCTGGTATACTTACATTCGTAAAACAAAAACGTATAGTTTTTACAGTTGTTATCGGTCTGTGTGTGTGAGCAAAGAGTTATCCTCCGTAACGTGTATACAAATATAATATAAGCGTCAGTTGGTTCACAAAAAAAAAAAAAAAAAACTGGATTACTCTGTACCCATCGAGGCAAAATAATTAACACCTCTTCTTCGCGCGTGTGCAATGCATAAAAGTGCGTATATATTATGTAATCTAATGCGATAAACATCTTCAGAGAAACGGTTTCACCCGCTTTTTAAAGTTCACTACAATCCGTCCGAATAATATAATATATATGCATCGTATTATATTATAGTACCTACGCCGTCGTCGTTGTTTTAATTTATAAATATATAATATGTTAATTACGCGAGTAATCCCGAACAGTTACCGGATTATAAAGTGTAATATAGGTGGTATATATCCATGACAATGAGTGTAAACATACACATGCGCACATGTATATATATATAACCAAAAAGAAAAAGAAATCCGACGATGTATGCGCCACACACGAGCGTCGCCGCTACACCGATTCGAAGTATTTTAATTTACAACCGAAATCGTTGTACCCCTTTCTTATAATAATATATTTATACTCTTGTGACCATATACAGAGTATTTTAAAATTTGTGTTACGGTCACTTTATTGATTCGGAATAGAGAAAAATGTACGATACCAAAGCCCTTTGATTTAGAAATGTCTAAAACGATTTGTACATTTTATAATTTTTAACAATATTTCAGGGCGGTTTTGAATGGTCGACTTTAGATATGTACAAAAACTTGAAATATTTCTCGATCATAGAGATCTGGAGTAATTAATGTTCTTCAAGCATTAAAACGTATTAAAAAAAATCTACATATTATGTTTGCAAAAAAAGGTATCGGTCCCATTGGAGTTTCTGAAGTTGATCCCCTAAAACCCCACTAATATATTATAAAGAATTATGAAATGTACAAATCATTTTAGATGTATGTAAATATCAAAAATACTCTCGTATCATATATTTTTCTGTATTTTGAAAAATTATGTGATAAAATGGCAGCTGTAACGTACATTTTGAATCACCCAGTACATAGCGTGATGGATTTCAGCAGCAGTAGGTTACTCTATACGTATTATATTGTAGGTACACAAGATTATTATATCAAAGGAATCAATATACGTATCACATGCACGGTTATGGTATAATATTGTACATTCAACTATTCGAGTATAATATTATATTATATATATATATATATATATATATATAATGTATTATATTATCGTGTGCGTCCGAGTGTAAAATGCTTTACAAGCAAATAACCGCCCCCCCCCCCACCGCGACCGTAAACACCCGAGTTATTGTAAAACAGTTAATAATTAATTTCATTCACGTTATTATAATACGCACTATCAATATTGTTATAGTGTGGTGAAATTTAATACGTTTACGAAAATAATATGGTATGTGTATATTATAATTATAACACACGACTATATTATAGTATATGTTTGTATTAGGAGGTATATATGTGTAATTGGGCAGAACATGTTTAAGCTACTACATTAAACGCGCGCGCGCCTTATTATACATTATTATTATTATTATTATTATTATCGGGATTGAGGACTTTCAGGCAAGTTTTTTCGTCTTTGTCTAGAAAGGTCATAGAACGATGTGAGTGGTCAATAAATATTGTTCATAACGTTAGGAAACTATAGTGGCGGATTTGATTTAGTTTTACGGTGGGGGGAGGGGGGAATAAAATGATTATATACATGCTTAATATATTCTGACCTATCTATATATTTCTATTAAGTGTTTTTATTTTTATGTTTGTATCTGATGAAACATTTCTAGTAAAAATAATGACAAATATTCAATTTCAAAGGAGATTTCTGGTAACAGATTTAATTTTCCGGTGCCCTAACACCACATAGTACCTATTACACCTATATAAAAACCGAATTATTTATACATTAACAGTTATTTATATAACTCAAGTTTTTATTTCATTAACTTTTTCAAAATATCATTTTTTTTTTTTTTAATTTTTTATTTCATATAAATATTATTATCATTTTTTCAAAATATTTTATTTTAAATAATGAACTTTAAATTCATTTTTTTTTTTAGAGAGTATTCATTTCTTATTTTTGTAAACTCACACATAGAAATATAGGATTTGATTTAACACCAATATCGATTGTAAAGGGTAAAAATATTGACTTATAAATATTTTATTCTTATTTTAACACTATTGAATATATATTCAACGATAAATGCTAACAATTAGTGTAATTACACCATTGTAGGAAAAATGCAAATTAAACTTTAATAAAAACTTAATTTGAAACTAAATAAATCAATTGAATTACAACATAATATACTTATTCATGCATATATATTTTTTGAGATTTTTAAGTACTATAGTCCTCAAACCTAATTATTACAATACAATTACTAACATACATACCTGCTTATAATGAAAAAAATATATTCTTCTATTTACGTTTTGTAATTATTATTCGATGCATTTATATTTTATGTATATGAATAATGCTTAAGATTAATAAATTAATGAATAGAGCTTAAGTTACTATAAAAAATCTGAAAATGATAGTCCAGAAAACTGAAATACTATTGGTTTACACATTATGTATACGGGGGTCAATTCAAATAGGGTTTATAATTATAAGTCATTGTACAGTAGTAACTTTTTTTAAACCATTATATTATCATGTTTAATTTATTGCCAGAAAAGTTAAAAAAAAAAACAGCAACACCCGCCCCAGAGAGTGTAGGTAGAGATGAAACATTATGGATACAAACGCGAGAACATACAATGTTTTTGTTACTCGAGAGGTATAAAATTGAATTAACAAAATTCAATTTTATCTGAATACGGTTAACCATAATATTTTATATCGTAATCGTCGAGAGTCCAGGCGTTATCAGTATTGTCAAAATAAACGATATTTAGCAATAAAAAAAAACATTTTTTTTTTTTTTAGAAACAAGTGACGACTGGAGGATATCAGCACATGGCGGCGAAAGCGGATAATGAAATTCGTCTCCGTATCGGATACTCCAAAAATTTCGTCGGTCAAAATTGATAAGGAAAAAAAAATAACGGCGGCGACCCGACGGTCGCCGAAGACGACGGCGACCGCGGCCGATGCGGTTTGCGCGGGAACGCGGCGGACGGGCCGCCACGCTCACGCACACCGCCGACGTCTGTCAGTCTGGCACCACGGCGCCTTGTGTGTGTGTTCTCTTTGACGCGGCCACAGCTCCGCCGCACCGGTCTCGCGCTCGTACTCGCGTTCAGTCGTCGGCCGGCGTTCCGTTCGCACGCTCTGTCGCGTCCCGTTCACGCGTATATTATTATTGTTATTATTCACCGCCAATCTGTGTGTCGTTTGCCCGTTTCATTATTATTTTTTTTATTTATTTATTTCTTTACATTTTGTATCGGACCCATCTCGTTCGACTTCTTTAGACCGTGTCCGAGAAGGACGATATTTTCGCCTAGTCGGAAGACACGCCGAGAGAGAAGTCGGTCGACCGCCGCCGCCGCCGCCGCCGCCGCTACGGAAACCAACAGGTAAGACGCGTTATGATGACTTATTAGTTAGTGTTATTTGTGTACAGGACAAATCGGACGTATACGCGTAGACAATGTTATGATGAATTATGATTTTAACCAACCGGCGCGTGTATAAAACGTATCGCAATCATAGAATTCTAATTTAAAACCAATAAAAAAACAATCACGAATATATAGTGTTTTCCTCGTAGAGAAAAAAAAACTCATTACTGTAACCCGGGGGCTATAACTTCACGCTGTGTGGTTATTAATACGCGACCGCGTATGTTATACGTCTCATTTGCGGTGGTAATCACGTAAAATAAAAGTGGGTTCCTATAATAATTAAAATCGCATTGTTTCCCGAAACGCGTCTTATGCGTAATAATATTTAATGCATATTTTCTTAAATACCTCTTCGTCTGTAGAAAAAAAAATCACCACTGTCAGCAATGGATTTTTTTTTCCGACGGTTCCTTCGAATACATCCGGAGGACAAATTGAACGTTTTTGAGCTTCGTTTTTCCGGGCTTGCCCAGTTCTCTTCCTAAACCTTGTTTATGGTATATGTTTTATACCCGCATTTATCGTTTCACATAACATACGGGTAGCATGGAACTCTCATCGACACTCATTTGTATTATATAGCTTGACAATTCGGTACCCTTGAGATGTCGATACGGAAAAGCGGCTGCAAAGTACGATTTGTGACATTTTAAGAATTAAACACCGACTTACAACATTTTATCAGACGTTATCTTCGAAGCGTTCTACTACCATCGTTGCTTGAAATTTTCCTTCAAAACGAAAAGTACTTGATAATAGTTTTTTTAACGATTCGTTAATTTAAACAGCCAACTCTGGGAACAGGTTTTTTCCTATTACGTTTTACGAATTTATGATGTATTTTATTCACTGCAGATCTGTTCCGAAATAATTTAATAGGTATAATAAATAAAAATACCTAGTCAACGTGTAATATATGCGCGCAATATCAATAAAATAATATTTTACTCGTCACAAAATGTTGCCTACGAATACGACGGTTCCAACTATTTCATAATTTATTACGACGTCAAATTGTGCATAATCACTATAATAGTAAGTATCTATGACCAATAAGGTATTTAATTTTCTTCAAAAAAGTGTAATAGACAATATATTTAATTATTTAATATCATTAAGTATCTTGTATCTATCGACACGGTTAGAAACTGTATTGTTTTTTAAATCGAGAAATGCTACATCGTTACATACGTTGTTATCACGTGGTCGAATACGAACAGCGACAATGGTTAATATATTACCTACACCCTTTCGTTACTTAGGCATTTGTTTCTCGTTTCTAACTTACCTAACTATATGTTATAGTATAAATTGAGTAACCGAATTTGTCACATCAGAAAATAAACGTGAAATAAAATGAATTACGTATAGTTATTGATGATGTAGGTTAACGTGAACGTACGTATAGAAGAGATAAAACGGGTTAAATTCGACAGAGCGTACGACTACTTCAGCAGCAGCAACTTATGTAACGATAACCATCATCATTATTATTATAGTGTTGTGTAAACGCGTGGGTGGAATACTCGAATCTAATGTTATTCGTGTAGTTTTATGGGGATCGTCGGACATCTGTCGTATCGGAGGGGATGAAAAAGGAAAAGAGAGAGAGAGAGAGAGAATAAAGCGAGAATAAAGTAGCGAACAAGTGAAAATCAGTGTCTCGCCGTCGGAGGAGAAAATTTGTTTACTTATTTCCATTTTCTCGTAAGTATACATCCTCTCCCGGTCTGTCGTTTTTCGGTGGACTCCAGATGGTGGCGACGGAGTGTCTTCGCGCGGAAGAACGGTCTTTTGTAGAAACCTACAAAAACGGTTATTATTATTATTATTATTATTATTACGACGCACCCGAAATCTGCAGCTCCTGTTTACGCGCCGCTTAGTGTGCAGGTCTCTCTCGGCTAGAGTCGGTCGCCGTATTATAAATTATACAATATGTAGTTCGTCTCGCGATTATATAAAGAACGAAAATCGTTTCCCCCTTTTTTTGAATGCGCGTTCATTATCCCCAGCGCGTACAATAATAATAATATAATATCGCACGCACACGCGCACAAAAGGGCCCTAATTACGGGATCGAGCCGCGCTCTGCGACATATATATATATATATATATATGAGACGGCGTGTCGATCGAAAAAGGATACCACCACCTTGTGCCTCTTCTCTAAACGCGCGCGCCATATAAAATAAAAATAATAACGATAATGTGTTCCGCAATGTCGAGCGTGCGGCGCGTGCGTGCGTGCGTGTGTGTGCGTGTGTGTAGAAATCAAAGAGCCCATTGTGCGAATGAGCTCGCGGAGGATCGCGCGGTCGCCAGTACGTACTACAACAACGCATACGTAGGTACGCGCGCGACCGCGATCAGTCTCGCGGGGCCCGGTGCGACGAGCGTCGGCGGGGGGGCGGCGTGGGCCGGGGAGGGGAGAGCGAGAAATTTTAATAACCGCCGCCGAAACAGCGGTGGGTCGTCGGCGTGTAGCCGCGGCGGCGGGGGCGGGCCTCCGGTTGCCGGGGGGATGGTCGGTCGGTGCGAAAACGCAATTACACGGATTGTGTGCGCGAGCCGATGCGAGTGCGTCCGCGGCGCGCGTATAATTACGAAATACCGGGAATTAATTAAACACATTGTTGGTGCCCGCCGGTTAGACAATCGGTATAAATTACCCCCGCGCGCAAAACAATTAACCGGCGCGAAACGCGCGCGTACTATCCGCGGCGCGGCCGTAGCGGCGGCGGCGTCGTCGTCGTCGTCGTCGTCGTCGTCGTCGTCCGATACCCCGGACCCGGTGGCGAGCGAGCGAGTCGATTCCGCCGCGATCGGTGGTTTTTATTTGGCCGTACCGAGTTTTGGTCTTGCACGGGCGCGCCGACAATGCGACGATATTGTAATTACCGCCTAGCGTCGTGAGCTCGTCGCGAATTTTAATGTCGTACGCGCGCAAGAGTATAATATAAGCGAAATAATCGGAAATCCGACGCATTCGCGGTCTGCAGGTCTCCTCGCCGGGCTTTGATTTATTCGCGCGAAACGGCGGCGGCGGCGGCGATAGCGACGACGATACATTATATTATGCCTACAACAGTTATAGTTACCACAGATACCTATTGAGCTCCAACGTGTGTGTGTGTGTGTGCCTATTGCGCCTACCATAGAGACATCTTATGCCTGGCGCACGATATATTGTTTACCGTTACGCGGGATACTTTACACCGCTGCGGTGTTTACGCGTGGTAAAGCTCTCTTCGTTCGTGACGATCGTTGTCCGCCGAATTATTCTAAGCGCCGTGGCGAAGAGGTTATAATATATATATATAGGTAGATAGTGTCTCGAATACTCTCAAAAAACTTGTCGTCGTAGAAATTGAAATAATGATAATCGAACGAAATCCGTCCCGTTAACACATTTGCGCGATTGCAGAAACAATTGTGTTCGAATATTCAATCATAATAATTGATTCGCCGTTATGAAAAACGTTCAATTAAATTTATAATTGTTCTTTTATATTAGATAAAAATTGCTATTAAACAAATTTATAATTATACGATTAATTTGTGCATATCGATTCCATTATTATTGGTGAAACATGTATAAAATTAATTAAAATCGTAATAATGGAACAAACAATAGTCGAACAATTGAATACACAAAAAACTGAAACAGTTACATAACGTTTATTATTCTCCTATAAAAATATAGTATGTAGTGTCTGTAGTATTGTACTCACTTACATTATTAACATACTTTAAGTATATAGGTATGGCGTGCCATAAAATATCTATAAAAAAAAATAAAATAACGATTAAGTGGAGTGTGCCGACGCGTATACTTGTCTTTTTTATTTACTTTCGGGTTAACCGTGTTCTCACTGAAATAATTCGATAATAAGTAGATACAAGAGAAGTGTAAGGCAAACGGATTCGGACAACAAATCCAGTTATTATTATTTTAATACGATATTTTCGGTTGATTTCTGCAGTTTATTGTGTTTATTATGTACCTACGTTTATTTGAACACGTAAATTCAACAACATGCAGTCGACCAATATTCTTTACTTAACCGTTTTCGCCTTATTTTTATAATAACGCAATCGAGCGATTACGGTCTCCCAAAAAGTCGAAATCCTTTGAAGAAGTTTTTGGATGATCGATTTTCATTAGTGGTGATTTTGTACAATGTGTGGCAGACCGAGGGGATATGGGGTTTTGTCGTGGGCCTCCACCGTATACTATATACAAAAAAGCGTTCTTCGCACCCCTCTTTCTATTTTGGACTGTCTGTAGTTGTTTTTAATCCGATAAATAAACCATTACCCGACCTTTCCGCCCCACAGTTTTAGGAACCTCATTAGCTAAAGGTATTCTTTCTCTTTTCTTCCGATTCCCAGCCCGGAAAGCGAAGTTACTTAGTTTATTTAGCTAGAAGAACCTAATTAAATATAACAACTACAGAAGTTACCCGGGCGACGTTGACGGCTGAACAAGGCGGAGGGGGGGGACTCGTGATGCGGTGGGAAGGCGGGTCTGATTTAATTAGAATGTAAATTACCTCTCTCTGTGTCGACGAGCTTATATGTGTATACAGGGCGGTTCGTTTAAGATTTTGGCCCAATTTCGTTTCTCATTTTTCATCATGTACCTACTAAATAAATATTTATATACTTGCGTGCAATTTACCATATACATTACATTTTTAGCCGTATATAATTAGCATATTTAGTAATTACCTATATGATTTAAACATTTTTTATTAATTCAAATCGTTGACAATTGATAGAAATCATTATAACATATATTCCATTTATAATAACATTTTAAATTTAAACTGATGTGGCTCACCTAATGATTTTTTTTTTCACAATGTGAATTGGTACGTTGTAGCAAAATATCTATCCAGCAGTATAATATCTTCTTTAGTATGTTGTACATTTATTCATTAATAATTAAATATTAGTTTAACGAATCGTCCTGTACGTGTATGGGTCTATTGTTATACACGATGTGTTTAAAGAGAACGAGAATATATACTGGAGGCCGAAATGACTTTTTATCTTTACAACTTTTAATTATGTCGGGTATTACTAGTGAAACTTTTAAATCGATCATCAGAGCTGGCCGATTAGTTTTAATTAAACGGCAAACGACCTGACCCTCCTCTTGTTTTAAATCGATGAGCAGGAGGAGGGTTATTGTTCCGAGGAAAGGGTTACTTTGGCGTTCCGTTGTTTTCTGGTTGAATACGGTACGGGATGAGGCGGAGACACGAGAGAAAACGAACCCTGCAGGATTAATTTACGAATTACTATTATCTACCCTCTTTTCTACTTGACAATTCAGTCTGTATATAAAATGAATACATGCCGAAACTTGGAGTACCTAAACCTATATAGTTATTTTAATTTGTATGACAAATATAAAAAAAAGATATATAAATTATAATAATTATAAATCAAGGTAAAATTCGCATTATTTTAAATTTTACAATAAATTTGGATTGAAGAATTTTAAATATTTAATTAAAAATTTCATGATTTAGTTATCTACTGTGAGGTGATTTCTTATATTTTTTAACCAATAGGAAATACCTATAAATACGTTATGGTATTGTAACTAAAATTGTATAGAATTTGCTGTACTGACGAAAATACTAAAAATATGAGGGTTATTTCATACGATATAGTCATGTGGTAAAAAGGTATACACTCGAATTGTTTAAAAAATGTATTTACATTTAATTAAAAACATTGCCTATTGAGATTTCTGGTCTTTTATTTGATAACTGAATAGGTAAGAAACATGGTACCTAATTCACAATGAAAAAAAAATATTAGCTCAAGAGATCGTTGCATTATATATTTATAATACCTACTCTGTTAAAATCCGACAATTCACTGAACAATAGCCGCTGTTGGCATCGATTGATCGACGATAATGTTATTTCGCTCTACCCCCAACAACATGGTCTGGATTGCCGTGACACATGTGTACCATGTGGTGTTATTTTAGCTATAAAAATTCTTCAATACTTCTGCGTGTATACATTTGACATGTGGTCTCTTTAGAGTTGCTATAAATTTCCATCTCTATCAAAACATCCGCAGTGTAAAAATCCCAAACGAGTAAACATTCCTGTGGGGGAAGGGCAAAAATCCAATTTAAATGTCTGTGCAAATGTTATTTTTTATTTCGGGATTAAACTTTTATATTGTTTATTTTAATAATCGCATACACCGGGTTAACGAGGCATAATAATAATAGTTGTCGGCCGTATAAATAAAAAGAACCGGTGGAATTATCGTCGTTGCAGTAGTAGTGGCAATTGCGAGGAGGTGGGCTAATTAAACACAGGAAATTAAAAACAAAAAAAAAAAAAAAAAAAAATATAGAAAGAAAGAAAGAAAAATAATTGCGATACGTAATTAGCATGCCCGTGTAACGTACCTATAGTACTTGGCGTGCAAAAAAATATATATATTGCATTCAGAGGGATAGGAGAGAGAGAAAAAAAACAATTATCGTAAATTAATTTTGACCTCGGACGGAAATGGTGAAATTTTACTAATGGATTTTTTTAGCCGCGCTTTTCACTTCGCCCCTCAACCGCTTTTTTCCTTTTGAATGGCTATTAATTGCGAAGTGTTAAAAACGGAACGGTTTTTATTATATGTGCGACGTAAATATATATTATTGTGTGTGCGCTAAATAAAATTTAAAGGACTGGAAGCTCACACGCGATTTGGACTGTCAAATTTCACACTTTTTTGACCGCAACCTTTGTAGCAGGATCCATCCATAGTCTAGCAGTAATGGTGGGAAATAAAATCTATATTTATAAATATCTGCAATGTTCATTTCTATACAAATACGGTTGTGCGGTGGGGTGTGATAGAGAAAAGAGTTGCAAACGTCGGTAGAAAAAGGATAAAAAAAAAAAACCAAGACCATGTTTGACATTGTGCCATTTACTATAACGAGAAGCAACAACAACTGAATGTAATTTAGAACGAGGGATAGTAAGGGGAAGTATAATATATATAACGATCGGCGGAGGCGCTGTTTGGACGAACATAACAAGATGCCCAGAATGCACGATGTTCGAAGCCAAATGACGGCTGTACGGAAAATTGTACGATTATTTTTTTCTCAAATCGAAAGGACAGTCGTAAATTGGCATATTTAGAACAACCGAATCAATGAACAAGAAACATAAAAGGTGATGTTTTTCTAAAAAAAAAAATGCTTCTGACAGTTTTGTAATTCTTCGGGAAATCTCGTACACCTTTTAGATTTGTATAATATACAATCGACACACGCGTCTTATACGAAAATGAATATACGTATTGTTTGTTAACCAATTTAAAACGATCATTTTATAATTAACATTAATGAACGAGAGTTATTTAAGAAATCAGTGCAAATTTGTAAAATTTTTAATATTTTAAGTTTTCATAATATATGTCATCCGATTAATCATAATTATATTAATAGTGATGATAGCAACGAATAAAAATAAAGAAATATTAAATATTAAAATAAAAAATATTAATATTAATGAGTTGTGGCCAAGATCAAAAAACCGTATATAATAGTTACATATTATTATTTTTGTTCTCCAATTCGTCTTAAACTCAAGTAGGCATCACGCTCGAATATTACTGTATAGTATTAAAAAGTCAATTCATTAATATTTAATTTAACAACAAAAGTTTGGTTCCGATGATCGTACATTTGCAATGTTGCGCGTGCATGGGTCAGATGGAGAGAGAAAACCATATATAGTGCGTTGACATCCTTTTAATGTCAAAATCGCGAATTATTTTGTATACACGAAATTTGTCTCCGTTCGTAATCGTTTTTCATCGTATACAATGATCTATCAATGAATTCAAATTTAATATCCATTGCACTACCTATTACAGACATATACTTTATGATGTGGTATACGTCTTACTATACAGCAGAACGACTGCCTAGGGTTTTTTTTTTTGGTTTAAATTTTTACCAACAGTTGTATGATATTGAGTATTAATTTAATATATGCATGTATAAACGTATAAAACGTATATTATGCACGTGTTTGATAAAAGTTGTACGAATTTCCTTTGTACAAATAATAAAACGTTTTATCTAATTTGAAGTTTATTAATTAGATTTTAAATATACAGAACTCTCTAATATTATGTAAATTGTTGATTGTTGATTGACTCTGACCGATAAAATAGTTAAACAAAATATACAAGTGTATGAAGTGGGATCCACTATGGAATAATAATGATTTATTACTAAATAGGAAACGATTACATTATCCTAGTCTGATAACAGTATATATAGTCGGTTGATTGTATGAACGCGAACGACATACGCGTACATTCGTAAACGTATGTTTATGTGTGTGCGTGTGTGTGTGTGTGTGTCAAAATTACTTTTGCAATCCTCTACCGCTGCCGTCATCGTTACAACGGAGCAACGTGTAATTGAATTTCGGGCGGCAGCCCGGCGGAATTAAACGCACATTCGACGGGTAATTGAGTTTTAATAAGTAAACAGCTCTCGTTCGGTGGTGTCTTTACGACCGGTTATGTGGCAAAACGGAAAATTGCTGTTTTATGCTAATGGCATCGGAGATAAGACCCCGTCCGTCTGTATACGCACACACAACATATATTATTATATTATATATGTATACAAACTCGCGGCGTTGATATACGCAGTCGGTTGGTTTATGTATGGCGGCGGATGGGTCGGTGGGATGGGTAGTGAACTTCCGGAGTGCGGAAAGAGAATATAATATTGTTTATGTGTCGGTATAGGATAAGGCCGCATAAGGGATATTTAAGTGCCGTCACGTATCAGGAAAAATAAAATTACGAACGTGTCAATTAACACTATCTCAAAACTGAATACGCGCGAGAGAGGAGTAGAAAACAAATACAAACACTTAGTCGTTAATGCTTTCATAGTTCATTCGATTATTTCTGGCCGTTATCGAATTCCCGTGCTGTTATAATAGTTTATATTGTATTTATTATTACCTATATTTTGTTTGTCTTTACCAAATAATAAAGGTTTTTTTTTTTAATTTTAAAACTGTTTTCCCATATAACCATTAGTGATAGAGGTTATAATCTCGGGTTATGAAAACGATGTTTAGATAGTAGATACGTATTATAATCGCACGTCTTGTGAGAGTATACACAACCGCATAATATGTAAACATCGTAATACATATATATATATATATATATATAGTCGCAATGTCGTAGGTAAAGTTTATATGGTGTGTGTTATAGATAATGATGTATATGCTAGTACACATTTTGTTATTGGACGTATAATTACCGTTATAAGATATTGCGTGTGTAGTGTGTTCTGAACTATTGTCGAAAAGTGGTGTTCCGATATCCGTATATTATAAACGTTTTAACGACACGCACTCGTGAAAATTCTTTAATCGGTTTTAGTGCTACGGAAAGTAAGAAACGATAAATACTGAATGGAATAAGAGGCTTGCCAAACTCGAGCTAATTTGGTGGACACGGTCCCGTCGCCCGTCGGTATGGTCTAACGAGTAGGAGTAGAAAACGGTGGTACAGACAGTGCGATGGCGGCTAGTAGAGGGTAATTGCTTTTGGCCCTGTCACACTTGTGGCTCGTCTTCCTTCCTCTACACCCTCCTCTCACAGTATATTTTGCTCGTCGACCAATCAACAATCTGATTGTCAGTTTTCTCATTTATCTCCCCCCTTCCCTCGACCAAGATCCCCACGTGGTCAGATAATTTCCACGGCCACGTATCCTTTATATTTATCGACAAATCCCTAGCAATTCTGTTATATACGACAAATGGAATACGTCGTCAAACACGAGTCGGACCCGCGGTCGACCGATATATACAGTCATGTTGTGCACGCCGTCGGAATTCAAGAGTCTGCAGGACGATATTGTTCAGAAATCATCACATCGAGGGTTTTAGTGCACGAGCTTTCACCCCGTTTACCGCAGCTTAGTTCAAATTTCTCTCCGTTAATAATGATATATATATATATATATATATATATATATATATATATCGGGCAGTATACATTATATATCATGTTTAATGTACACGCATATATAGCGATTTAACGGCAATTCGATATCCCTCGAGGTGAAAACAATTCGGTTTGACATCTAGATTGTATATAATACATTATTATAACATGATAATATATTATATTGAAATGTGTCCACAAAGTGGACGGACCGTTATAATATATTTTTTAGGTGATCGTCAAAATAAATTGTATCGACAATATAGTAGTTATATGCCTCCTCAGTCCACATACGACGTATCTTATATTTAAAATATAAAATTAGTATTATACTCATAGATATTGTGTTGTTTTTTAAATGACACTGTTTGCCGCCACGCGCAACTGTCTCAAATAATTCGTTTGTTTATGGCCGTTTTCAAACTATTTAAAATTTTATGAAATGAAATGGTTTTTATAACAATAAATTAGATATTATGACAATTGAGTGGATTGGACGTCGTCAACCATGAAAAAAAATCTCTGCTTTGGACACAGCGTTTCAAAAAATAACTAACTCGTTTGCGGCGGATATACGTCCTGATAGTATCACGTTCCTTAGATGTGTATAAATCTGATGATTATTTACAACGGCGGAGCAACGGTTTTAACAATATGTAATATTGTGCTGCTCTAACGCGCGCGTCGTATTATATTATATTATAATATAAATCGCAACTAGATAATAATTTTTTAGCTAATCTGACGACGGCTATGCGCGAGAGATGGTTACTCTGAGCTGTGAGAGTGGTGAAAGGCTAGTCGGTGGGGTAATTCTGAGATGACGATGATGATGATGATGATGAGGAGGAGGAGGAGGATATAGAAAAGATCATTAATTTCATTTGCTTTTAATTATTTTCCCTCCTTTTGTGTGTGATCCGCGCGAGCGGACCATGCGGGCGTTATTACTACACGACTGCCAGAGTGATAATTAAAAATATTTATAATTAAATTCGATTGGAATCCTTTTTTCCACCTCCCTGCACCACTTGCCGCAGTCTCTCTTTCGCTCTTTTTGCCCCTCGCCGCCCACGTGATTCGTCTTTCTCTTCCGCACCGTTAAGCGTATTAATGGAGTTTGGTGGTATTGTCCGCGATCTTTCCACCGCCGTCGTCTCAGTTCCCACTGCCTCTTACTTGCACTCTCTGCCTCTCACTCTGAACAATGTCAATCGGTTTTTAGTTGGGCCGAATTTAATCTAAATTGTCTATCGACCGGCGCGCATGGGTACGGGAGTGAATTACCCGGAGAAATGAGTAGGTTTTCGAGACTTATCGGTTGTATTTGCAATGAGAAAAATATAGAATTTCCTGATATTTGATCGTTTATGAAATTTATCGCGAGAAAAATAAGGACCAAATACAGAAACACGAAGGATAACGTTTTAAATAAGCAAGTTGGCCAACAACTATCATATTATACGATTTATATTTTATAATATGCGTGTGTACAGTGTACACTGCACGATAAAATGTTTTCAACTCTACCGAGGTTTGATAATTAACATAAACACCGGTTCGACTTAAAATTCAAAACAATGTATTCTATAGGGTATACGTATATTAGGTACACTATAGTATTCAATAAAATATATCAACGTTTTAGGATAATTATTTAGAATATTTATTTTTCTTTATGGTATTTGCATTAAAAAAAAAAAAAAAAACGCAATCATTCAAATTAAAATACACAACTATAAAGTTTATAATTTAGCGAAATTAGTTATCATCTTTTCAACATGTTCGGTATGTTAATGTTTACGAAGAAAAATGTTTTACAGTCCTTACTCCTTAGTAAAAAAATTCTAATATAGGTACACTTTATTATATGGTTTTGTTCACTTGTTGTATCATGTTAATGGAAAGATGCTAACGATGTAACTATTTGAAGACATTTTCTTTGGCATCTAATGTAGTTCTCATTATATTTCATATCTACACAATGCGCGTGGCGTTGTTGAAAACGACAGCTTAAGTGAAAAACGACAGAAAATCATATTATGTATTAATTACACGACTTGACAAAGTCCCTTAGCTAAGAATAATATGTCACAATTTACAAAAACGTCATTGCACTTATTGTTTGGTTATACAGTAACAAATATTATTACCGAATGAATATAATGAAATTGTAAAATCATTTCAATATCGTTTTAATCTTATTGTTAGATTGCCGTATCTTCGTAGTTCGTATTGTTTTTTTTTTTTTATAAGTTTAAGTTAAATTTATTAAATTATATTAGGTTTTTGTATCGACTATTTTATAATTTTATGTTCTATAAAAATGTCAACAATGTGGTAAAAATTATTTTATAATAGATGGATGACAGTTTGAAAAATATTACATGTATTATTAACCTCTTAGATTCTAAGTAGAGCGAACAATGTATTCATTTTATTATAAAGTACTTATATTTTTTTTAACTTATTAATTTTTTTCTCAAACGATTTTAGTTGTTTTATTGTAATTTGAAATATATTATCCGTAAAAATTTAAAACATTATTACTTTTATTATCATTTCTTGCACACGGTGAAATTGTTAAAATATTTAAGCTGTTCTTAATTTTATTTTTAAGCTATTTATACTTTATAGGCACTTGAAATGATCTAAGTTATTAATTTTTTTTTCGGTTTATGTTTGTTTTTTTTATTTAGGTTTGACTCTTTAATACAAGGTTCCTTATAAGTTGTTCTTACAATAATTTAAAAATATCGAAAAAAATAAATGAATAATTTTTTTTTATTACCGTCTGAAGTTCAAATTTTGACAAAATCAAATATTTAAACAAAAAATCATTTAAGTTAATGAGATGTCCGTCAATGTTAACATGTTGATGAGTTGTAAATGAAAATGATATTAATCGTAGAGACTTGCAACTTTTTGTTATTACTTATTATTAATATTTTTTCTAAACAATCAAATTTTCCAAATATTTAGATTAATTATAACCCATATCTTGAACCACCACAGTTTTATGATATTGACTTATAAGTTATAAGTTATATGCAATGACTGGAAAAAATTAATTCAACTTACACTTACTGAATTAAGAAAATATTAGGTAATAATATATAAATATTGTCCTAACCTAATCCATCTCCTTCGCTCAGAATCGTTTTTCATATGTAAGTACAATGATTTATCATTGAATTTAAATATTGCACATATATTACTGCAGTGACTTACTCAACGACGAATGACGGACATTCGAAACCTATTATACAGCAGAGCGAGTTCCACGACTTTTTTTTATTATTAATTGGTGTCCTTTTACGTTATCTTTTGGTTATGCCATATTCAATAACAAATCTAAAGATACAAAATAGAATTTCTATTTTGTTTTTATATCCTTTTGATATTATATGTTATATTGAATATACGTTTTTCACCCCTTGTCCGGAGGCCTCGAGAGTGTATATTATTACAAACTTTTTGGCGGTTATTGCGTCGCGGCATGGCGACCATGTAATGTAAAATTGGCAAAAGTAATTTCCTCGGTTCTCTCATAGTTTCCCTACCACTATGAACATATAGAGGGGCAGTGTATGTGTGCGAGAAAGAGAGGGTGGGGTAGTACGAGAAAGCAGGGTAAGAACGAGAGAAATGCATATAAAATATATAATAATAATAATAAAAAAAAAAAAAGGAAAACCGTCTGGGCGTTTCGGTTTATGAACGGTTTATTCGCCGAATACAATATTAAAAAATATACCGAAAACGCGAAGCATATTGTTCGTAAACAGGGCTGTGCGTTGTACGGATATTGACGATATTAAAAAGTGCCGTATATATATAGTTGTGTCCAAGACTTCTTATTCTTTTCTCTCGTCCCATTTTTTTAATTTACCGTTTAAAACGCTTAGAACGTCTCTAGGGTGATATTACGCGACATTCCCCCATTTTCAATTATAACGTATCTCTGTCCCCTATCCTAAATAACTTTGTAGTTTTGTGTAAAATCGAGAGATTTATATTGTTTATTCGGCGGCGGTACACTGTACTATTGCGATCGAAACGGATTTCCCAAGACGATCAGATTCGATTTTATATAAGGATTCCGGTAAAGGCCCCGTGGGTCAGTGGGCCGGTGTCGCATTTAAATAGAAGATTCTCCCTCGCCCGTTTATACTTTCGATCGCAGTGACAATGCAGCTGTTCTCCAAAGGAATAGGAGTAAAAGGCAAACTAGAAATTGGCTTTTCAATTTGCGATCAGAACGTGCTTGCTGAATTGGGGGTATATGCACACAGCACACACTACTCGTATACCCGCACGCACACACATATAAAAGGTCCTATGTAAATGTAGAGTCCTGCGGGCGTCGTCAAAAATTGATAAAAAAAATAAAAACATTTTCCTCGGATCCAATTTTCCGCGAAATATGAGGAACAGGGGTAGGAGGTATTATTGTTGTCCGGTCTCCAAAATAATTGTTTAACGTACTCCAAAATTGGATCGGACCGCCGGGGTAGTATTATATTATTTTTTGATATGTTATTATACCAGCACTAGCGGTGGGATAAATGGGGAAAAAAAGTACCGGGGACCAGAGAAACAATTTCAAAAACGCAAATAGTAGTCACTTCATTATTCAGTATCGATATAAAATACTAAAAACCATTTAAAAAAACAACAATGGCGAACTGCCTTTCACCCTCATTCATCCCATTGTAGAGTTAGAAATTGGTAGAGACCGCGTGCAGCCGATTTAAAAGAAGTAAAAACGATAAGCGTCGGGTGTGAGGGTGGAGAGTAAACGAATGAAATACAGGGTATTATAGAGGGAAAATTTGATTTGAAATTTAAATAAGTTTGTTTGTCTTTATTTATATGCAGTATCATTGTTTTTAAATATATTGTAAATAAAAACATTAATAGCCATTGAGCGGAAACTTTTGACTCCGTAATTGATATGAATATCTCATTCAATGAAGTAAATGACGAAAACTCTTTTTAACGATTTTTGAAATTCTTCCTAATTATAATATCAGATATTTTATTTAACGTACGACATGACATATACATATTAAATTTTCAATAATCATTTAAGTAGTAAACTTTATGTATATAGTAATTAATTATTATCAAGATTAAAACAATTGAAGCAGAAACAATTATCATAGTTCAATAATGAATGGAAATAATCGATTTAACATAATAACCAGTATAGTAAAAGCCATCGTCAGTGAATCGTTGTTATTATTAATTCTGATATGTTTTGGGTATCTTATATTGAAGATTAAAAGCACGTTAAATACAATAAGATATGGTATATTATAACTTTAATAATATAGTGTTACGTCTTAATTTAGGTTTTCATTTGTAAAACAATACGCATTAGGAAATTCTATTAAAAATATTACATATAGTAAAATTAATAAATATAATTTATATATTGTGTTCAAATATTTTTAGAAAAAAAATAACTTTAAATTTAATTTATAATTTTTAAATAACGGCAAGAATAATAACAAGGAATGTCTATCGGAAGTGCAAATTATAAAACTCGCAAAACTATACTTATTTGGTTGAAATTTTGTTTTTAAAAGTTTCGTAGATATAACCCAAAAGTATCTTATTGGATTTTATGTCCATTACTTTTGCAAGTTTTCCAGTTTTTGTGGAGATGTAGTTACGTAGACTTGAGGGAAAGGTTATAACCGAGTAATTCAAAACTACCTACATAAACTGGTTAAATGTAGTGACATTTGTTTAGTAGAGTAGTAAAATAAAATCACGAAAATGTAAAATATATATTTAAAAAAAAAAAATAAAAAACATGATTAAAATCTATAATTTAATATTAAAATATCAGCTTGTGTCTTTATATAATGATTTTGTATTTAATTTTAATGTCGGGATCATAGAAAATATAATTTGATTACTTTGAATCTGAATGGTATACACATTTTATGATTTCCTATATAGAATAATAATATATTATATATTTTATTCATTTATTATTAATTATTATTGTATATAATAATATGTTTCATGATGAATTTATAGATTTTTAATCAGACAGTAAATTATAAATATTAGCTTGTGAAGTATTAAATTATATTGAATATTCCTGAGCAAGTCGAAGCGCCTAATGAAATATGTACCATAAGACTTAAACTGCAGTTTTGTAAATTGCATTTCGAATTTATGAAATTAAACTTAAAGGTTGCTACTAAGGCTTTATTTAACGAGAAATATGTTGAAATACTAAAGGTGCACCTTAGATGTCCACTTGTGGTCAAAAAATGGATAAAGAATATAATATGTGAAATGCGATGAACACGATCGCTTTATACACCGATTGAAGTGCATCAATAAGTGCGATTATTGTCGACGAAGCAATAACCCTTAACGGATGACATCGATACGACAGGGAAAGGGCCCTCTGGATAGGAAAAGCACTTTCAAAATAATAATCGTTTCATTCAGGGATAATACTTTTGACCTTTTTACTGAAGGGTGATCAGAAATAGGATAAACAATTTTTAGAGTATACTAGTTTAATTAACGAGTTACGACACATTGACACTTATACTAATAATTTATTCATCGCCGGTATTTTATTGATTGTAAATTTCAAACAATAATTACAAAGATATATTTATTTGTACATTGGTAATTCTGTAGATATAAGCAAAACCTTGTTGGATAAATTACTTTTTTTAATTTTTAGATTCTGAGCCGAATGATGAATGTATTTGATATACAATAATGTGTAATGGTATTTTATGTTATGTCTAATACTTTTCAAAATAATCAAAACAAAGTTCTAGGTATTATTTATTTCTTTTTAAGATGAAATCGTATATAGTTTAGAATTTTCGAATTAATAAAAAAAACCATGTATAGAAAATTAATAATTTATATATATATATATTTAATTAATAATTTAAGAATTTATAATAATTCTTATATTTTATAAACTGGATGACATTTTCAAATACAATGTTTTGTCCAAAAATTAATTCAACCTACCTACTCTATTATTAATAGTAAAATGAATTATTTTAATAGCAATAATGTCATAAAATACACTTGCTTATGTAGACTGACAGACCGTCTTCGTTTTTCGTATAAAGTGATTTATCATTCAATTAAAATTGTCCGTTACACTCATTACAGTGATCTACTCGATGACGAGGTAAAATCCGCACCTACTATACAGCTGAGCGACTTCCCCTGTTTTTTTTTTTTATTCATGTTTACAATCGGTTTATGTTTTAGTAACGTAGTATAATAACTATAAATTATTGCCAGTTGTCTATAAGTGTATTGGATAGAAACACTAGAACCCTATTCTAAAACTTTGATAAAAAATAATATCATGGATTAATATATCAACAAAATACACCTATTTATAATGCAAATATACCTAGTAAGTGTATTTTAATATTTTATAGATCAATGGTTGAGTAAACGTCTTTTGTCTCACGATTTTGTAGCAGTCAAAATTTTTTTTCGATTATCAATGACATATTTATAATTTTTATGACCACTTTAATGCTTATACAATTTATTTTTGATTAAATAATTAAAGTTAAATTAAAAATGTAATTAATTGTGATGTGTTGTGTCTAGAAGTGTACTTTTACAACTCACTTGTATTTTATGTTACACATAACGGATTTCTAGATTTTAGCTTTTCATTAATTTTATTATACACTCGGTTTTGTTCTTTGTATATATATTTAATCAAAATTGCAAACAAACATAATTATTAATGTACAATTTGATTAATTAATAATAATGGTTACCTACTACATATTGTACATAACATTTTTGTTTCAATATTTTCAAATAATTATCTAATAAAAACAATAGTACCAAAAAAAAAAAATTATTTCAAATTGCTGTTATATAATTGTTGTAAAAAAAATTAATTATAAAAATTAATTAAACGTTATTATGAAATCGGTGACAAATGCATAATATTATTGTGCTGTAAGAACACGAATTAGAGTGCAACATTACGTTTTCATGCCTATTTTTACTCACAGGAAAATATATAGTATAAATAAAGTACGGAGTTGTGTGCGAGACGGTTTAGTGAAATTTTCATGTTGCACTAAAAACAATAACCACGGCGCGTGTGACAGGGTTTTGGTCAATTACCCGGTCGTACACACATTTCGGACAGCACAAGGTAAAAGGGTGATTTCCGGCTTCCGGAAAAGCTCAACAACGTCAAAACTATCCCTCCCATTTATATATATATATAGCCGACCAAGGTGGCGGTGGTGTAACGAGATGTTGATTTGAAGGATTGCCGTATAGCATCAGCGGCCCATCCCTCTCTATCTCTCACTACCTCTCTCTCACTCACTCTCTCCCTCTCGCCCTTTTATATATATATATATACACAGTGTACACAGTGTCTCATCCCGTCCCTTTGCGGCTCTCTCACTTTCTCTCTGTACGGGTAGTTTTTATTAATAAAATCTCACCCTACCGTCCGTCAACGGCCCACTTCAATTACGGCCCAGTGGTTCTCATTTTACCGAGATTATTATTATTAATATTATTTCATAACACTTATCTATAGTAACAATGTTATTACCGACTAAAGAAAAATATCATTTATTTTTTACAGATTTATAAATTATTGTTTATTATAGGGAGCTATAAATATAGTAATTTTATTTTTATATTTTTCCAAATAATACTTATTATAGTATAATGAATTTGGCTTACATTAACATATTCGTTATACATTTGCACAATAGTAATAGGTACCTATATTTTCCAATAAAATATAACTATGTAGGTATAATTTTATTTCTAATATAATTTTATTCAAACCAATTTGTTTTTATTTATACATCGGTATAATCACAAGAAAATTTGTACATACGTATTAATAAAACCGGTATAATTACAAATGCTGTTACAAATTTGTTTATTATTTTCTGTTAATTATATTATGTAATATATTGATTAAAATTATTTTGTAAAGTAAATCTGCAGTTAAATTGAATGCATATATCATTGTAATCTAATAATTTTTATTATTTGTTTTTAAAACTTATTATAGTTAATAAATTTAGTTTATTGGAGTTTTTTTTATATCGAAAGTTATTATGCATACATTTATAATAGGTGCACTTTGCTGACCACTGCGGAGCGCAGGGTAGTTTGGAGGATTATTTTTTTTTTATTAAACTTACCCCTAGTAAAATTTTCCGCTTTTTCTCCCGCATTTCCACTAGAAGGGATAGGTTGGACGTTATCTAATAAAAATATCGGTTGCACCCTTGGAGCCGTTTTCAATTTCGTAGGCGCTCGCCGTCTCGTGGTGAGCTAATGACTTTCGCCTCAATATACACTACGCCCACTGTTCTTTTTTTAATTTAAATCTCTTCAGTCCTCCTCGTTTCGTAAAGAGAGCCAAGTGATGGGAAACAATCAAGGGGACGCAAACACTGTCAAAATCAGTTAATGGAATAAGTTATTTAATTTATGTCCGGGGATGAATGCGGAAAGTTTTGTACACCACTATACTTCGTAGTTATGATTAATCGGAAAAAAAAGCGTATAAAAAACATTAATGATATTTACCACACCTATGAATAGTCAAATAGTGAGTCTATTTATCTATTACAGAAATTGAACTTCAATTGTGGTATAGTGAGATAGGTTTTTGTTTAAACAAATAAATGTCCAAGAATTTAATAAGTTTGTTTGGTTTGTGTGTTAGCACTTACGACAATGACAGGTGAACTAAAATAAAATATTGCCCTGCAATATTGGAATACCCATTGCTGCTACCCTTCTCCCATTCCTTTGTAAGGTCCTAGGGATGATACGAAACGAGAAAAAAGCAATATAAACTACCCTCCGACCACCACTCGGGTCAGGGGTCTTCAACATTTGATATTAGAAAATTTAATTTCTTCGCGACGTCATGGGTTATGTTCCTAACAGTTTCCCCTATGATATTAAGGACATAATATAATATAAACATAAAATAAATGTATTATAAAACATATTTGTTGAAAATTAAATAGATTTTTTTTATGCCTGTTTATACAGAAATTGCTTTTTTATATTTTTTCCAAACCAAATTGTGTAGTAAATACCTAAACTGATCAGTAATCGTTTATAAGTTATTATATTAATATTACATTACGTTTGGGTCGTAATATCGGTTTTGCAATTGAGGTCGACATTATCTGGAAAAAGTTGAGTGTCTCACAAAAAGTCTGTATTATATCAAAGATAAAATTATTTGATTATTTATTTCCACCCGAGTAATTCCAGATTGTCGGGTTCTGACTACATTTGGGTAATAACAAAGTTGATAGTTAAAACCAATCAGTTGTCATTTTATGTTTATCTCATTATTGTTGTATAGACACAGCGGGTAAACCTTTTGCCTGTGCTAGAATGTAGAACCAATATTTTATTAAAAAATGTTTATCTTTAAATATTAATATGAAATAAATCTCAATTAAATTTAAGATGGCTCTACTTATATATAAGCACTAATTTAGTATATCTATTCACAATTTTAATTAGGTAAAATTTATTAAGTAAACACAATTAAACTAGGCAGGTACATATCTGTTATCATATTATTTAAACCAAAAATGAAATTTATCAAAATTTCTTTAAATAAAATACAAAATATTTTTTTTATTATCTTTATTGATTTTTAAAATACCGGTCATCATATCTAATTTAATATTATATCTAATCTTATTTAAATACAAAACCCTATCATTAGTCGTTACGCGTCGATATTATTTCCTTTTAGACCGTAGTTCTAGTGCAACGGTTTTATTATTAGTTATTTACAGTTATGTTATTATAGTTAGTATATCTGCAGTATATAATTTATTATTTAGTTATCTATAGACATTGTAACACTGAGAAAATAGTTTTTATTTTATTATAACATTATCAAACTAATTTTTAATTACTTTCTGTGAGACATGATTTTAATATTGCGTAGGTACCTATCAAAGTTATGACTTGAGATAAATACGAACACATGTTCTTAAACAGGAAACAAATTTTAATAATTTTAATTCTATTTTTTTATCTCCGTTTTTTTTCTTTCTAAATAGCTTTAATATAGCTATGGTATTAAGATTGTGAATAATAGGATAATATCAAATTACGAATTCCTTTTCTTCTACAGCGGTTATAAATGTATAATTTCAAGAATTTGTTACTATCGACTTTACCTAAAATTGAGGATTACTACCCGTTAAATAATTATAAATTATATCCAATAATATGTATAAATCTATCATTGTTATAGCAATCTGCAAAAGAGATTGAAATCGAACGTCGATGACAGCCGACAGGAAACAATATTGAACGGTATTGTATTAGATCTAATGAAAAAAATGTTCACTCCGATAATTTTTCCATTATCGGTGTGTGTATGTATATATATATAGTCATCTCATAATAATTTTTAGTGTCGGCTACGAAAACATACGATGATGGAAATGAAGACTGTGGTGGAGGGTGCAGGGTAATAACTAAACTCATTTCATCTCTTATCCTGTACGCGCTCTGTTCCAAGCCTTATATATATATATATCGCCGTGTGTATGATGAGAAATAGATTACTACCGTGGTGGTGAGGGTGTGTGTTTTTTCTCTTGTCAATTACGGACCGGAAAATAACGAATGGTCACTAAAGATAAGGTTTCTGCAATAATAATAAAAAGTAAAAAACCCGGCAAAATCGAAAATTCTTTTCTTGATTTTTCTCTATTCTCTAAGCCAATACTTGTAATTAGATCCGTTTAAGAGATACAAATTTATTGCAGGATTTGACTTTTCTATTTATTGTATTACATTTTTCTACGTACCTACCCACAACATACGTGTGTATCTACTCGTCTACTCGTATATAATATATTATTTTATTTTTCCAATACAAATGATATTTTTTTTTAAAATCACAATAGAAAGTCAAAATAAAAACTGCGTTTGTCATAAACTAAAAAAAAACGTAGGTATTTCGTGTCACCCCGACCGAGCGCTGTCTGTTTTCTTCGGGGTCGGTGGGTTTTCCTTGAACACACTGTGTGACGACGAGTAAAGATTGCGGTTGCACGCAAACAAGAGATTCGTTAGGACTGAAACTGCATCAGACAATAACGCAGACCACTCCAATTACGTGTCTACTAGGCCTGTGTGCATTCAATGAGCGTGCATGCAAATGTCGACGATGTCCTGGGCCGACCCCCGTGCGTATCCTTCCGTCCTCGGTGCAATTACTGCAGACTCGGACGCGATTTTATTACACAAAAGATAAATTCGATGATCCCCCACCACCACCTCTTTTGTAAAAACAACCCTTTACGATTTTTTTATTTCGTTATTATATTTTTCCCTTTTCTTTTACGGCCACTGGCTTTATTATTCAAATCGGCAATCGCGATCTCTTTCTATCTCATTATAGACGTACGCGCACATCACACGTATTTCGAATATTCCCCCGTACGAAAATTCAGTATTTTATAATCATAAAAAAAAAAGAAGATTTAACATACGCGTTCGGGTGAAAACGTAAGGGGAGCCGGGGTAATATAACGCCTCGGGTCGTGTGAATTAAATTGTGACGACACGGTGGTAAAGGGTGTAACATTTTTGGCAACAGACGTTCGGTTGTTAGACATAATTCAACGACGGCATCATTTTTAAGTCGTTCCAGACGTATAATATATATTATTAACAACAATAATGTGTCTACCAATATGTATAATATTTTTTTTTCTACGCCTAGTTGACAAAATAAATGCAGCAATTTTGGTTAATTATTTATTATTATAAAGTTGAATTAACTAAGTGCCACTTTATAAAATGATAAAACTATAGTCAAATCTCATCAAATAAATCACGTCGTTGAAAAATTCGTCATTCTATTAATTCATTACTATATAAATATAATAGATATCTACTAAATATTGAGGTAATTTTAATTTCTCGCCTTGCACGCAATATCCTGGATTTTTAGTAAACTTCAGTTAAAATATAACAAATGCATTTTGGTTGCGTGTACAGTTTATGTTTCTCTATAAATTTCGACCCTTTTTGCGTGTAGTTGTTTTATAGTTGGCCTAAATGGCAATTTCATGGATCTACCTACTATTGTAACATACTAACACATCACGTTAAAACGTATAAAAAATATATCGTTTGGTCAGTACATTTTGAAGTTATTTCACTATTGCCTATAGGTATTTTTTTATTCGTATTCGCTGATTATTTATTGTAATTATTAATAAACTGTATTATAGAATATAACAGTTCCACTTCACGGTTCTTACCCTGAGGCGGATGCAAAAACGATTATGAAACAATTTCAATTATTGCGTATTAATTTAACTTTTTGTATAGTGTCTGCATTTTACTCCGAATATCAGGTGAATGTAAATGATTTGTTTCTTTTTTTTTATATTTTTATATCGTAACATAATTTAATTGTTAATAATAATATTATTAAGAAAAATTCTAGTTAGGATATTTTACAAGTTTTAAGTACGCTTAAAATATCCTTTTGTTATTGACTTAATTAATTATATCAAATTATTTTATGAGCTAAAAGAATCAAATTTAACTTTTAATATATATGAAAGATTAATGAATAATGTTTATAAAGATATATTATATAGATTTAACGTTATTAAAACTATATATTGAAGTTTTGAAACCTAAACTAACGATAAAGTTATCGTTAATTATTTTTAATTAGATTTTAAATGGATATTTGATTTTCAAGTTGAATTAAAATATGTAACAAATTAAAATGAATTACAATCTCCTGATTCAAAAAAAAAAAAAAAAATCGTTATATATTAAAAATAAAAATAATTGACTACATCAAAAATAGTCTGTAACTAATTAACAGATTAAAATGTTTAACTATGCGTATTGCATATTATAGCAATAAAATTAAAATTTATAATACTTAAATGCATAATACAATTTTATTTTTTAATTAATATTTAAAATAATGCTTTATTTTTAACTGAGCTATAATTGTAAAATAACTCAATAGCAAAATATTACATATCTCTTGTTATTTTTATAATATATATTCAGGAATTAGATTAAAATTGGTTTCAACTTATAACTTTTACATCGGAATATGATTTATAATTAAGATATATTATTCATATTTTCATTGATACTTTAGAAGTCAGGTACTCAAATTGTATATAAGTGCATTTTTGAATATCTATTAGCGTCCCAAAAATATATTTTAAAATTAAAATTGTTGGCTATAATATCTAATTTTCACTTTGAAAATTAATAATTTAAATTGATATTTATAGTTTATTTAAATTTAAATTCAGTAATTCAATCATAAACAGATACTATATAATTAGTAGCTATATGCACAACAATGGCTAAATTATATATTCCGTGTATATATTTAAACGAACGAACTAGTTTATTTATATTCTTTTAATTCTAGGTGTACAAAGCATGAATATTTAAGTTCTGAAATCTTTGTGAAAATAACATATTCATTCCTAATGTCGACAAATGCAGCTGCAATACGGGTTTGAATTTATTTATAAATGGACACTTGTTTTTTTTTAGTACACACATCTTATGGTTATTAAATATTATGAAAATATTGAATTAAATTAATTGGTTTTAATGCATGTTAAGTGGTAAAAAAATTATTCGTTCGAAGAAAAACTATAAGATTTAATTTTTTTGGTTCGAGTCTGCGATATATACGTGAGCCAGTAATCGTTGGCACACGCCGAACATTGCACCATTTATGTGTTAAAAGCTTTTATTCGGACGCGGGGAGAACCTATTTGAGAATGAAATGATCCGTTGGGCGGGTCAGGGAAAGAGGGGAATTAAAACACTTTCTGTAATTGACATTGCTTGTACATCATTAGGAGTCGGACACACCATTAGTGTACGTATACATATTTGACCGACCACTCGAAATGCAGCAGCAGTCACTTCTCATATAAACACAGCCCCTGTTAGGCCGGAACAATCAAATAAATGAATTTAGTTGGGAAACGACTAGTTTTTACTGTATACATAATATATTATACGAAATCTTGTTTTATTTTATTTTAAAGCCATATAATACGAGTTATACTTAAATGAGAGAAAGAGAGAAATATAAGAGAGTCAAAAGATTTTGAGTGGCCGTAATTATTCCAGACCGATTAAAAACTCCGAATATCGTAATATCTGATCCCGATTGTCGTTTTGAAGAAATTTACACTACAAAAATATTATTATACATGTCATCTTTACTATTTGTACCGCAATACGATATTATCGAGTTTAATTAAAATACAAAATATTATTTTTATTCTAACAGAGAAATATATGTATAAACGTCCGACAAAAATGCAATAACTTCGGTTCTCCGATAATCTGCACCAGCCGTGATAGAATAAATACAGTTTTGTCTTTTAGCCTCTGAATATGGTTTACAAACAGACTTATGTTTCCGTGTGGGTTTTATATTAAAAAAATGGGTCTTTTTAATGTTCCAAGTAAGCGTTGGTCTCTATTGGTACCAATAAAAAACCGACGCATTCTCTCTTTGACTTGTTTTGCCTTTTCCTATAAAACGTAGCACCCATCAAAATCCAATATAACCCTATGTGCTGTATGCACTGTTATATTTCGATATTTGCACAGAAAATCACGACCAACTACCAAGAAACTATAATATGGTAAGATTCGCGGAGATGAGAACTGTGGAATATTAAATAAATAAAGTCTTTTGTAGTGTGTGTAGAGTAAATTACGTATTAAAGTCGTATATATATTTTTGCCTTCCTCGCCCCGTGTGAAAGCATCAGCTCTGGCGACGTTTATAATATCATTCAGCTGGTGGGTATAGGTACTATACATATATCATATTACATTACATATAAACGGATTTCGTCAAAAGAGGTTTTAAGACAAACGAAACGTTTATAGATACGTTGTGTTCGACAGGAAAAAATTTGAGTACCTGTAGCCTGCGTTCGAGGAAGGCAAGAGAGAGTATATTATAAACTCCTAAACAGCTTTTGACGCGTGTTTGCTGTGTAGGTTTATTTTCTGTATACAGTCGAATTTAAAAGTTTTAAGCTGGAATGATTTTAAACATTAGTGTAGTTAGGACCGTTACAAATAAAAATAAATACAATTTCACAGCTGTTTACCAAACATTTTCAATTTAACAGTCAATACGAAACGCAAATATTTACAAAACAAACCTGTTTCTTTCAAGCGGATAGTTCTATATTAAAGGCGCATTTTCTAATATTTTTTTCTAAAAACAGCAATAGGTATAACTCTTTTAAATTAATTTTCTTAGTACTTGAATGAAAAATCTCAAAAAAAATACTTTTATGTTTGGTATTTATTATTTACTCGAAAAAGTAGACAAGTACAATATATTCTTTTAACATTTAATGGAATATTTAATTAGTATTTGATCGCTCATAGAATTTCATAGTTCTTATAATTTAGCTGTTATTGTTGATTTTTTTTCTCGCATATGATTATTTGGATAATGTTAAAAATTATTATTATTAAAGATAAAGTATATTTTAAAAATGTTAATAAAATAAAGACATTCTACTGTGACTTGTACTATAAAAAATAAATTATTACAAGGAAAAGCGTATTTAAAAACAAAAATTATCATCATGTATGATATTTATTCTGAAAAAAACACGTCTTTATAACTGATCGTACATATATCGTTTATAATGCGCATTATTAACCGCGAGAACAGAATTATATATACTAATGGACGGAATCGAGCGTTAGGAAAATAATATGTGGAATAATGTAATAACGAACAAATTACACCCAAAGTGTCTCGAACACGTATTTTTAACGACGTAGATGATTTCGATTTGCTTATAAGGCCAACCGACCTATTCATTATTCTCGTACAGAAGGGATTAGTAATCTCCACCGCATAATTGTGTATAATACGATAACCCATTTCGAAGTCGTCGTATTGTGAACTCGCATCACACTCGCGCACCTGTTCTCAATGCTACTTAAAACTTATCCCAAGTTCGAATACGGTTTTTGACGTTAAAAAAAATAATAATGTTTTATTTTTTTGTCGTTTGACGGGTACCTACCTATATGTAGTGTATAATGTATACAGATAATACCTACATGTATTAATGTATTATTACGGACGCGTATGGGAGTTATTTTAAAATTAAACGTATGCATCCGGACGATATGAAACGATTAAATAATTTAATCGTCATTAGGTTTTCTAACATATACCTCTTATATATGTGTATATATAAAACATATACCGCAATCGTTGTCTGCCGGTAAGTAATCGGTGGCGGCAGTCAAGTTGTCGGATAAGAGACGACGTTCGGCGGCGGGCGTACAACGCTTATATAATATACCAGCTAATACGTATATTATAATATATTACCGTCATCAACTGCAGGTGTCTTATTTGCCACCTTTGATCTGACGAGTCGTTTTGAAAACTGGTAATCCGGTTGATTTAAAAATAATAAAAAAAAAAAAAACCAACTCTTTTTTCGTCTTTGTATACGTTATATATTATCTTATAATATTGTAATATACGTCCGATAGCCACGGCAGTAGTATTCAAAACGAGTATTTTATCAGCCCATATAGTTTTAATATGTTTATAAAAAATTAACAAAATGTTATAGACGTGCACTGTGCACTGTTGGTGGGAAACCAACATAAAAACCAAACTGCGTTGTTCGCGAAATGTTCGCTCGAGTCTTTTGCAGTTTAAAAAAATCGCGATCAGCTAATGAGGTTATCCCACGACGTCTCGGCCTCCGCGTGCACATACACCCATATATGCATACGCCATAGCGCGTTATATTTGTACGAATTAAAACGCGTCGTCGTTATTAAAATTAGAAACCGTTTTCGAGAGAACAAAGACGTGGCTTTCCGCGTTGTTAATAATAATAACGCACCGCCGCCGTACTCTTCTCTCCGCGAGTCTTGGAAGTCGGGACGGGTAGTATAATATGTATATACGATATTGTAGAGGTGCGTATGGCGGCGAAGGAGGCGGTTTGTTAGTTAGCGAGTTAAGTTCGTCTGCTCGACGCGCGCATCGCATGCACATATATACCTCCCTACCGATCCAGGTCCCTCCACAACCCCCCCCCCCGGCGCCGCCGCCGCCGCCGAAAGACACGGGTCGACAATATAATGAGGTTCGCCCCGGTTAAATTAGAACTCGGCCGGCAACGACGGCGACGGCGACGACGACGACGACGACGACGACGACTATACGGTGTTAGCGACGAGGGCTTTTTAATGAGTATGAACTAGTGCTCTGCACGGTCCGTTATTATAGGGACTGGACTGGACTTCAAATTTTAACAAGGGACCGAAGTCGAACTGAACCACACTTAATAGTTAAATAGAAGACCAAGTTCGGACCGAACCCACGGCTACATATTATTTATAGACCGGACCGGACCGGTAATTAAATTTAATCTAATTGAGTAGACCGGGACCGGATT